>JAKCPI010000749.1:0-101152 GCA_023213315.1 Euborellia annulipes
ATTTTACTAAATATATCTCGATACAAAAAATCTGGTGTGACACAGAACACAACTTTCGATTACCAAAGAAAAGAGAAAGTTATGTGCTGCGGCTTGATCAATGAGGTTCTAAATTATCTTATGAAAAAAATAAATATATTTGCTTGAAGTTGTGGCTGTGATATGATTATAATCGAGGGATGGAGATATCAGAAACATTGGAAAGCTCGAGGTTCAATAAACCTTCCACAATAAGACGTTTCGGGCTGAATTTATTACCTTCTCTAGTTATTGGAGATTATACACTTATGGCAAAACACATGTGATTGATCCAGGATTTGTCAAAAATAAAATTTATTATTATAGAAATAAATAAATAATAATAATAAAATATTGTCTGGGGTCAAATAAAGTTTTGTTTTAGAAAACTTTTTGACTATTAATTGAACCTACTGGTCCGAATCCTATTGAAAATATAATTTATTATTTACAAATCCTGGTTCAATCACATATGGGTTTTGCAATATGAGTATAATTTCCAAAAATTGAAGATGGCCAAATAAAGTCAGGCCGAAACGTCTTATTCTGGAAATTTTATTGAACCACGAGAATTTGGTTGATATCTCCATCTCTCCATTATAAAATAAATTTATCTTGAATAAAATAATTTTTTTAAAGCTTATATTAATCAAACTAATTGTTTCTTGATGGCTGGATTATTATAATATGAGAATGTGGTGTATTGGCATTAAAGGTGAAAAATACGACGTTTCGAGTGCCGATCGTACGCATCATCTGGGAAAAATCTGGTGTGATTGGCGAACAATACACAACTTTCTTTTACCTTTCCGTAAGAGAAAATTGAGCACCGTGCTGGGCACACCAGATTTTTTGTGTCGAAATATATTTAGTTTCCCATAGCACCTGAGTTTTTAAATGTTGACTGTTTGAAATAAACTATGGTTATTTTTCAAAATTTTAAACTTATATTTGGATATTTTATACACAATAGAGAATCCTAAATAAATTCAAAATTTCATAAGAATTGGAAAAGACAGATTTATATTCTGTTACCATAGCCACCATTTCTCCTACATTTTTCCAATGAAGTGCAAGAGTAAAATGTGCTTCAAAAGAATTCAAGGGCAAAATGAGAATATACATTTTAAAGAGCATGTAAAATTGATTGATTTATGAATTTTAAACAAAATCGTTGGAGTGAATTTTGAGAAAAAATATTTTTTCGCCTGTTCGAATACAATAATGGATTAATCGGAATCATCGATTATTTTTTATAATCGATAATCGATTATTTTTCATAAACGCTTTTTCATAAGCGATAATCGATTATTTTTTCCATAATCGAACACCTCTAGTAAAGGGAGGTGTACTTCAGCCCCAGGATCAGCCACTCGGCGTCTCTGAATATAATAAACTATACACACGTTATTTTTAGCTTTTAATCGAATAGTTTAATCCCATTCAAGTAAAGAATAATATTGCATTTTTCATATGCTGGATATAAAACCGAAGATAAATAGATTAAAATCAAGTTTGCTTGTTAATTATAAATCATCCCCTATTTCCAAGGGCGGATCCAGAGGTGTTTCTCGGGGGGGGGGGGTAAGCTGGTGTGACTCGTCGCACAGCACACTATTTTTTTTTAATTTCGGTAATTTAAAAGCGCATTCTGTACTTGTTTGCCAGAATATAAATACACATCAAATTTTTAAGTATTAATTTTAAAAATTTTACATTAAAAATAAATTTTTTTGCGAAAAAAAGGTATTTTTTTCGAATCTCGGGGGGGGGGGGGGGGGTAATTAGCCCCTTTACCCCCCCCCTTGTATCCGCCCTTGCCTATTTCTCTTTAATTAAAACTTTGAAAACAATACAAATTTACAAAGAAAATATTATTTTTATTTCATTGCGAGAATTTATCATTATTTTAGAATTAATTTCGCACATTGATATAAAAAAAATATTTTTTATCCCTTTTCTTGAGATGATTATGTTAGAAGTAATCATTGTTATTTTAAAAAAGATTAAACAAAAAATTCTTCCGAGAAATCTACTGAAATTTTTGTCCAATGACAAAAGAGCCTCCGGGTCTTTAGTGAGAGTTTTTACAAATTTGTTAATCAGAAAACTACCTGGAGTTTTTTTTTATTTTTTTTTTTTATTTTAATGATTATAAAGAGATGCTTGACTCATTTAAGGAAAAGGACATCTTGGAAAAAAAAAATAAAAATAAATAATTTCGAGTTTTCTATGTTGAAAATAGAAGTTTATTAATAATAACATGGTCTCTCTTTTAAAATTATTGAGGGCACTATCCCTAGCATATTTCTTACAAAAAATTTCTATTTAAACTTTCCACGCTAGTCATAAATAAAATTTTATTCTAAAGTTTTGTTCTTGTTCTTTTAAATTTTAGTAAACTCTAATAATTTTCCCCTTATGAATACTCATCGCCCCCCCCCCACTTATTTATTCCCCCCTGAGTAGGGCGGATACAGGGGGGAAAGGAGGTAAATAGCCCCCCCCTCCCAGATTTGAAAAAAAAAATACTTTTTTTCGAAAAAAAATTTATTTTTAATGTAAAATTTTAAAAATTAATACTTAAAAATTTGATTTGTATTTATATCCTGGTAAACAAGTACAGAATGCGCCTTTAAATTATCGAAATTAAGAAAAAATTGTGTGCTGTGCGACGAGTCACACCAGATTCCCCTCCCCCCTCCCGAGAAACTCCTCTGGATCCGCCACTGCCTCCTGATAACCCAAACCATTCACTTGGGGGCGATCGCCCCCAGGTTGGGAACCACTGCTCTAGCTTAAGCCACACGTCCCGATTTTTGCGGGAAAGTCCCGCTTTTTGGGGGACTGTTCCGCGACCCGCATTTCTTATTTGAAATGTACCGAAAAAATATATGAATTACCTATTATTTATTAATTATTATAGTGAATATAAAAAAATAAAAAATACATAAATTAAAAAATCTGGTGTGACTGGCGCACAGCACACAACTTTCTCTTACCTTCGGTAATCGAAAGTTCTGTTCTGTGCTTGTCACACCAGATTTTTTGTGTCGACATATATTTAGTTCCCGACAGTATGGAACATATGAATTCAGATGTAAAATTTATAAGAATGGGAAAATATTTATATTTTGTTACCATGGCAACCATTTCTCCTATCTTCCCTATGAAATACAAGAGTAAAGTGGTCTTCAGAAGATTTCAATTGCAAAATGAGAATATACATTTTAAAGAGAATCTAAAAAATAATTGATTTTTGAATTAAAAAAAATCGTTGGAGCAAATTTTGAGAAAATCGAAAAAAACTGAAAAAGTACATCAGTAAAGTACTAGTACTCTTTGGCCGATTTTGATTAAAAGCTTATTTTTCCGGTCCCGGGGGTGTTTAACTTAAATATAAAATTTTAACCTCGTAGCTCAATTCCTTCATGCTTAAAATTGAACACACACCCACCCACCCACCCACCCACACACCCACACACCCACACACCCACAGACAGACCATGTCGCGAAAACCACTTTTTTGGATTCAGGGGACCTCAAAACGTGAAGATCCATCAAAATCTCGACATCGAATTTTTGACATGAATCCAATACTTTCTCTCATATATATATTACATATATACATAGGTAAGAGAAAGTAAAAAATATATATAATTTGGCCAATTCATGTGAGAAATTTCACGTCAGAAGAAATGATCCTAATCCACAAAAAATCTAAAAGATTTTTTTGAATTATTGGTCTGCTTTCATAACTAAATTATAATTCTCATTTCATCCCACTTTATCTCAATGAAAATAATGTGTTCACTTTACTCTAGCTCTTATAGTTTCCCAGATATTTTGGTACGAACATTGGATTAAATATAGATTATTAAAAACCAAAATAAAAGGACGGTTCTAGTAATAGATATTTATGAATAAACATCTATATACCGATAGTATAGAATACTTGTTGAACGTTGATAGGAGTATAACCACGCGCGCTTGTGTGCATATGTGTGTGTGTTTGTGTGTGTGGGCCTATCCCCTCTCTCCCGTGCCGCAGCCCCTGTATCCTTGGTGGGGGTTTCTTGGAACAAGAGTTCGAACCAGAGAGAGCGAACGCACGCGGCGGGCTTCTCGGGATCCCCCTCTACGGTCCTATCCATCCACCCCTCTATCGTTCCACCCCTCTTTTCGTAGTCGTCGTCGTCGGTGAGCCACTCTTTCAGTCCGTCAGTCGTGCACACAATCATCTAACGTCAACTACACAGACATAATAAAAAAACACATACACGCGCGCATACGCATACCGCACATAACTTTTACACAAACCATATTTATATCTATATATATATATACAAATATTCATAGATATATTAATAATATTTCATGACTTTGTGATACGAACAATCAAATTCTACCGGTTCTATAGTATTTTTGTGTGTTTTACTGTGTTGTAATTAAAAAAAAAAAATGAATGTGATATTAGTGAATTATTATTTATAAATATTTCAACTACACAAGAGGAAACCACGATTTCCAGGTAAACTTAATTTCATTGATCTTAAAGGAATTGATTTTTTCCTACTTAATCTTATAAAATTAATATGCACTCGGCTTTCTGACGTTTGGATAAAATATTTTCTTTTTACTTAGGGTATTAAAAAAAAACGCGTTAGTAAAACTAATCAATTATAAATTTACATTTTTATAAGATACTTTTAATTTTTTGATTGATTAGTATTCTTTTTTCCATCAACTCATGATGATAAACTTTCTCTAATTAATACATGATCATGTAAAAAATATTAAGCGCCCGGTGATTAAAAAAAACAAACAATTGAAGTGATTTGAATAAATAATGTTTGATTGGTAATAATCGTGATGAAAAAAATCGAAACCTCCATCTCTTATTTAATTTTACTTTTTAATATAAACTTGGGCACCCTAAATTTACTCGAGGACTGAATTTCTATCATCTCATTAAGGGTTAAAAATGGCAAAATTAAGATTTAAAAAAAGCCAATATTGATGGATACTAATGCATAATGAAACTTTATTTTAATACTTGTTATTTTAGTCTTTCGGCATCTTAGACCATTTAGACTTTAATTATTTAAATACATGTATGTGGGGGTCCAGACATATTTATTTATAGTTTAATACTTGATAAAGTATAATAATTATAAATATTAATTTATCCAAAATTTAAAATGTCACTTATTCAAGTGCTATTTTAAATCTTGATTTCGGTCCTTATTAATTGCAATTGCGGCCTTCCTATTGATGGGAAGAGGGGGATGCAACTTGATGTTTTTATATAAAGATTTCCATATTGAATTAAAACCAATTTTGTCATATATATAAATAAAGTTATTTACAAAACAGATTATTTTTTATCATAAAACTTATTAAAAATTAGTTTTGCCGATAAGAGAGAGTAGCCGACAAAAATTAAATTACACTTTTATTAAATTTATAATAGGATTACGTTGCAATTTATTATTTTATTTAAAAAAAAATTTTTCGCTTTTGAAATGGCATTCTTTTTTTTAAAGCCTCCACCCACGCATTCTACCTTGGCTAGACTTTCCAGCTTCAGATCTCAAATAAAGCTTTCTTTTCTTTTGAATGACGTCAGAATTAAAAAAAAAAAATAAAATAACAACAATCTTAACAAATGCTCCTGATGCAGCAGCTCTTTCGAAAGAATTTAAGCTGAGTTGGGATGCCTTAACTATATCAAAAAAAAAATAAAATAAATATATAATCCTCGGTAAAAACGTTCTAACTTTTTTTTTCAATTAATATCTAACTACTCTCTTTGGTTAATTTTTTACAAGTATCCTTGATTTTAATCAGGTAGAAAAAATCTAAGCTTGTTAGACTTCATGGAAAAGTGATTAAACAAGTTTTATGTTCACTATATATATACTATCCTAGAAATTAGAGTTGAATTGTCATGTTAAAAAGAAAAGGTTTATCTGAGAAATACTAGTAGTCTATATACAAGTATATACTGAATTAATAATCATAATTTTAATTTATACAAGATTTTGTTTTTGAATTAGGCCTATTACTTATTTTTATTTATTAAAAAAAAAATTCTTTATAAGAAATGTAAAATATTTAGTTCGTTATATTTTACGCTTACTGGTATTTTACCAGGACCCCTACCTAGCGAGGGGGACCGGCCTTAAGAAAAATGTCCTCTTGAATCTATATCGAAACCCACCCAAAAGGAAATGGACCCTTTTCACCGTCGGGTATCAGTTAGAGAGATGGGAAAATATTCCGAGAAAAGGTAATTGCTCTCAGTATACAAAATGCACCATTTCTATTCATTCAAATCATCAGATTCAATAAAATAAAGCCTTGAAAAGTAATAAATATTGCAATGTCTTATTAACATAAGCGTAAATATATAAATAATTAATATAAATTTCTTTTTAAAAGAAAATTTAAGGAAATAACCAGCGAAGAAATATTTACGTCAAAGTTTTGAAATTCTAATATCCTCTCACTGTAATAATTATTTCCTTAAATATTGATTTTACTCAAATTTTTTGCATTCTTTCAGGAAAATATAAACTTTTACTTTAAAAGAATCCTTATTTATATACCAATGATTATTCTTTATTTGGGGTCCAAATATTTCGGTACTTTGTAATGTTTATATTTTATACTTTAAAAAAAAAATTCTTGTTACTAATTATTAGAAATATTTCCATTTCACAAAAACAAATTTCAACTCAAGTCAAAAAGATAAAAATAAATTGTTAAATTTGATTATGAAACACAGTTAATTATAATAAGTGACTGAGAACTTGACCCTTTTAATAAAAGAATTTCTATGTTTGAAAATAAATGTGTTTTAACAAACGGATTCATTAATGGAAAGCTTAATAGAAATGTGTGTTGATAATATAAACATTCCTACATTTGATATTTAGGTTAGACGTACAAATTATCTATTTTTAACGGGAACACATTTATTTATCATTAATTATTTACGAATTATTATGAAATTTTAAATTTAATATAAAGAAAACATCAAAAACTCACTCATAATAAAAAATGAAGAACATTTTGGAGACGAACTGTGCAAAACAGACGATGCAGTAGTGTCATTCATTCTAAAAAAAAATAAAAAGTTAAAATTATAAATATATTTATACATTTATAAAAATAAATTAAATATTAACTTACATAAAGGGAAATTTAATGAAATTAAGGTTAATACAAGCACTAGACAATTAATAATTGCAATAATTGTTGAAGCTTACAAAATATGCCACCAGAGGGTGTTCGAGTTGAAATTTCTATTTGATTAATGAATGGAAATGGTAGAAATAATAATAAACAAATATGCCTGCACCTCCACATATATCGTATTTAAATAATAGGAATCGTATAGTCTATGACTTAAGATGCTGAAAATACTTGAAAAAAAAAAATTGAATGTGCTTTAGTAATATAAAATTAATAGTGCACGAAATATATGCGAATCATTTACATAAGCACTATAGCAATGGTGTATATATATATATATATATATATCAATAAATGTAGACCTATATACTTCTTAAAAATAGGAATTGAAAAAAATTAAATATCATTAAAAAAATATCAAAATTTGACGTAAATTATTTCTTCAAATTTTTTCTTTATAACGAAAATTTCTATTAATTATTATTATTAGTATAAATTTTTTAAAATATTAATTTTTTAGAATTATATGGCAATTATGAATTCAAAGGGATATCATGACCACACTGCTTTTTTTTATTCCATAAAAACACCTCAAATAGATGCTACTTATTTCATGAATATTGGGGATAATAAATTGTTAATTGGACCCAGGTGATTCTTAACGGTTTTAATATATTAAAAAAATAATAATAGAGATATAACTTACATATGAGGAAAAAAATAGGAATAAGGATGAAAAAAGCCACAAAAAAAAAATTAGAAGGGAGAGAAGGGGGGGCCGTTGTGAAGAAGGGAAATGCCTTTCGCGACGATTGGAGGGGCAAAGTGGTCGGGGCAAAGCACGCAGGCGGCCCACCCGCTGCCTCAGCAGGCAATACCGAGAAAGCCCACGGCCCCAGCCGGCCGATTATTTTTAAGAAAAGTTATTTGAATGAAACAAAAGAGCAAGATGGCGAAACGAAAAACAACATCATCATCATCATCATCATGCCCTCCTCAGCTCACACCCCATTTCAAATATATATATTTAAAGAGACTAATAAAAATGAATTACTTGGAAATAATTGGTTGGTTGGTAAAACAGATGGATGGCTAACCAAACAACTTATGCACAAGTGGATTTCTAGGTCGCGATATTTACTCACACAGATACACTTGAAGAATACAATAAAAATCCAGTTATTTGAATGTAATGATATTCTTTAATATTTTCATTATGTAAACAAATGATTTTTAAAATTTAAAAAAATGTGACTGGACCAGATTTTTTGTGTTGATATATATTTATTTAGTTTCCGCCAATATATTAAAATTCAAGATGTAAAATTTATAAACATTGTAAAATATTTATATTTTGTTACCATAGCAACCATATCTCCTATGAAGTACAAGAATGCCCTCGGGGCTTGGTGTAGAGGTTAGCGTGCTAACCTCGTATACCAAACGTCGCGGGTTCGGATCCCAGGCAGTCAGATGATTTTATTTAAGCCGTTTGGATACCAAATGGCTTAAATAGAAATGCCTGGACCCCCAATAGATATTTTCATGAAATAACGGTTATCGTCAAGTCTTATATGGCCTAAGTTGCCGAAAAGACTGTGTGAATGTGAGTGTGAATGAGAAAAAGTATGAATGTTAAAAAAAAAGTACAAGAATAAGTGGGTTTCAAACAATTTTGAGGGCAAAATGAAAAAAATACATTTTAAAGAGGATCTAAAAAATAATTGATTTTTGAATTTTAATTAAAATAGTTAGAGTGAATTTTGACAAAAAAAAAAAAAAAAAAAAAGTACAACAATAAACTTTTTGGCCGATTTTGATCAAAAACTTATTTTCATGCCCCAGGAGAGTGCCTAACTTAAAAAATATAAAATTTCAACCTCTTAGCTCAATTCCTTCATGCTTTAAATTGAACACAGACAGACCATGTTGCGAAAACCACTTTTTCGGATTCAGGGGTCCTTAAAACGTGTATAACCATCAATCTCTCGACATCGATTTTTTTATATGAATCCAATACTTTCTATATATATTAACATATAGGTATGAGAAAGTAAAAATAGAACTTTAACTATTGATATTCTGATATTGGCTGATTTTATTTTATTTATATCTTTGGAGCAGTAGATAGTTGCGTGCTCTCACTATACTATTGTTCTTATATTAATTTTGTGGGAGGAATGGTTTTGATTTGTCAAAGGATTATTTTGGAATGTAAAGCCTCTGCTTGCTTATTAATACGCATGTTAGACAAAGCTTTCAACCTCTGCATTTAAATGTATTTCTCTAGCATTTCATATTTCATTTTAGTTAAAAAAAAAAATATTTATTAATATTAAAACTAGGTCAAGGTACTTTGAATTAAAACAGGCATGTTTAAATAACCTTGATTCATTAATAAATTCTGAATGAATTTTTGTTGACCATCTCTGAGTAATATTAGTCATTGCTTTATGCACGAGTTAAAAAACAATTTTCTTTTCACATTAATATAAGAATAAATTTTTAGAAAAATATTTTGATTTATGAATGTCTAGAAATCTGAAAATGTAGTCCATTTTAAAATTAAAAAATTTTTTTTTGCATGTATTAAGAAAAAAAACTAACTGTTAACAAACGGTGCTGATCCTTTAACAAACAAACAAGTATTAAATTGACCTTGCCTTTTAAAGTAAGTATAATCATATTATCAGCTGATTTCCCGTTTGTATCAGCATACTTGTATTTAAAGCATAAGTTGAAGGTAATATCGTATTTTTTTTTTTTTATAATTAAAGCTCGTAAAATAAATAAATAGAAGATTAGTTTTTAAAAGTAAAAAATTTCACCTTATAATTTTCTAAATGATTTTTGCAAAATCAATTTTTACTTTCTCTTATATATATATAATAATAATATATAAAGTATTGCGACAATGTCAAAAATTCGATGTCGATATACATGTTTTAAGGTCCCCTGAGTTCAAAAGAGTGGGCCCCGCAAATTGTTCTGTGTGTAACGAACATGATGGAATTGAGCTTTGAGATTGAAATTTTTAATTGAAATTAGGTACCCTCCCGAATACTCAAATAAGCTTTTGAACAAAATCGGCCAAAAAGTACTAGTATTTTACAGGTTTTTTTTTTCTAATTTCTCAAAATCGGCTTTGACGATTTTGATTAAAATTCAAAAATCAATTATTTTTTACATGCTCTTTAAAAAGTATATCAGTAAAATTTTTCTTGAAAATTCTTTGAAGTACACTTAACTGATGTACTTTTTCAGTTTTTTTCGATTTCCTCAAAATTAGCTTTAACGATTTTGATTAAAATTCATAAATCATTTATTTTTTAGATCCTCTTTTAAATGTATATTCTCATTTTTGGGGGAAAATTGTTTGAAGCACGCTTTACTGATGTAGTATTTCAGATTTTCTCTTTGTATTACTTATGAAATGCAATTAGTCAAGTTAACTAAGGTGCTATAGGAAACTAAATATATGTCGACACGAAAAATCTGGTGTAACAAGCACAGAACACAGAGAAAGTTGTTTGCTGTGCGACAGTCACTCCTGATTTTTTAATTTATTCCTCAAATTAATTTAAAATTCCCAATATGAATGAATAATCGAGAAAATTTTTATTATCTATTTGTTTGACAAATTTTATAAAATATTTTTTTATTAGAGAGAGTTAGAAAAAATACCAATATATAATACTATATATCAATATTGAGTTCATTAATAATGTCATCCAGTTTGAAAAAAAAAAATTAAAAATTTAATTAAATAAATTAGTTAGTTGGAGCCTATCTAATTTATTGCCCATTATTTTCAATGATAAACTTTACGGGATAAGTTACGTCATAACACACGTTTAGAAATTTTAATTTTCTCTCATCATATTGATTGCCTCAATTACTCAAGTAGAATAATTTTTAAATGAATAAATTTATTTTACACTCCCCTAGAAGGAAATGAATTAAAATTATATTTATGATGCAAATGCAGTGAACTTTTAAATTGTTTTAAATAAAGATAAAAAAAAGATAAATAATTTCTTAATAATTTGAAGTATTTTTTTAAATATCTTATATAATTTTGATTGAATATATTTTTTGTCACCTTTGAATTTTTATTCAAATATAAAAAAAAAGCAGGAAACTTCTTTTTTGAAAATTACGTAATCAAGTAATTTTTTTTTTTTTTTTTTGTTTACTAATTTTTGGAAAAATATTATTTTCCATCTTTTCCTTCCGTTTATCCTTGATGATGGTCATAATGACTTTTTTCTAAACGGATTTATATAAAATTTTTCAATTTATAATTAAAACTTATTTCTTATGAACAATTTATATTTATTCATTTCTTATTTCCTGCTGGCTTCAAGGATTTATAAATTTTCATAGAACGATAAATCATATAAAATTAACGATTAAAACGAATTAGCCATAATTTATATGTAAATTTTAATATTAAGAAAACATGCTAGTTCCCAAAAGCACTTGTTTAAACTCTTGGATGAGAGATAAGAACGAATTATATTAACATTATGTGTTATTATATTTAACCCATAGCTGGAGATTACTAATAAATCAGTAATTATTAGAAAATTAATTTCACTATCTTTAAAGAGGAATTTTCGAAGATAAAATATTAGAAATTGATGTAGATTTTCAAAATTTTAAATTGGGGACATTTTCGAATAAAAAATTCATTGGAGAATATGATTGAAAAAAAAAATATTTTTATTTATTTATTATTATTATTTTATTTAGCCTTGACCAAATTTCAAAGGTAGATAAATCATAACAAAATTATCAAAATAAATAAATATTTTTTAAAAAATATTTCTCATAAACTATTTATTAAAAAAAAAAATAAAATAAAATAAAATTTTGATATAAAGAAATATTTATTTTTATGCAGCTAATTAATTCAGTTCTTTTTAGAAAAATGTCAAAGGCTTGTTTTTCGGGGTTTCCCCTATCATACAAACTTTTCATTAATATATTTGTTAAATAATATCTCTAAATATAAATAAAATGTTGTTTGTTATAGACATTTGATATCTAGTCTTATGTAATGGTTATATTAATAGACTAATTAAATATTTGTTTATAAATATTAATTTTGGGTCCCAAAGTATATAGATCTATTTAATTAAGCTTTTGCTCATACTATTTCACTGTGCCTCGTGGTTAAAAAAAATCGATAAATTATTGTTTATATAAAAAAAAAATTTTGTTGAAATCATCCATAGATATGAAAAATGCAATTAATTTATCTATATTTTTTTTATATAATTTTTTTTTTTTTTTTTAATCTGATAAAAATTAAAGATAAAAGATAATTATTCCCAAATGAGTTTTACTTGAAAAAAATCTTGGGGACTGATTATAATTATATTTTTTGATAGATAAAAAATAAAGTACCGTGACTTGATAGTTTGGGTATTTCTTAGAGCAGATTTTAAAGTTATTTAATGATCGCTTTTCGGTTTTTTAGCCACCAAATTAATTATTTAAATAAATCGGAATTGTTTTGAGATATCAAGAATGGGATTCCCATAGGGATTTAACATTGGCTCTATGGAAGGAAGAGCCGGAAAGTGAATTTGAAAAACAAATTCAATATATCATGAAATAAGAAAAAGTTGGATAGTAAAATAAAATTAACGCTCATCTTTTAAAGTGTTTAACTTTAAAAAATATAATAATCCTTATTTAAGAATATTTAATATATAATTTAATTAATTTTCAAATATCCTTGGAAAAATTCAAAACCTTTGAAATAAATCTAGTTCATGATAAAATTCTCCCCCCCCCCCACCTATTTTCAAGAGAAAATTTTTTCACTTATTATATTTACATAATAAATAAAATTATTAAAACCTTTTTTTTATATGAACTTTCATTTCTTTATAAATTTAAAAAATAATTCTGAATATATAGTAAAAAATTTCTATTTAATTTTCTTTTTTACTTTCTTATTAAATATTTATAATTTTTTTTTTTTTTTTTTTTATTAAATAAAAAGAAAAGTTTAAAATTCCATTAAAATTAATAGATGTCGAATTTTTTTTTTTTTTTTTAAGAGAAAGAAAATATCTTGATTGAAATCTTGTAATTGGAATATCTATATAGATAGCTCATCAATATTTTATAATGAGTCCTCCCCCCTCCCCACATCCCGAATTCCCTCTTTCTCTCTCTTTCTACTTTCCTCCTCTTTTCTCCACTTTGCATGTCCGTTCGGTTACATCAACACTTGTTAAATTTGCATTTAAATTGATTCTTTTTATTATTCTTCGTGTGTATCTAATTTGTTGATTTTTTTATCTTAATAAGGTGTCAATTATGGTATTTTCGGATCATTATTTGTTAAATGATAAGAACGCGCTCTCCCTTCCTATTATAAAGAAAACAAATAACAAAAGTATACAGACAGTATAATAACCATTTTCTCTTTTTTGTTTTAAATTTAATTGGGACTAAAAAAATAAATATTTGCAATATGAAGTAGGCTGGAGTATTTAAAAGTTCATATAGACCTTTGAATCGGTTTTTTTAGACACTTGGTCTATGGGTGTTAACTGATTTCTGAAATAAAAAATTCAATTGGGTATTAAATTTTTAATTTAATAAAAAAAATTATTTGAATTTTTAAACTAGAAATAAATATGTCCCATAACAAAATTCTACTACCGTTAATAGTAATATGGCTTCATAATCTGATTTGAAAACATTTTAATTAATTTCCATAATTACTTAATAATAATAATAAAAAAAAAACATTTATTTATATTGTCATGAGTCCTCTACCTTAGACAGGATTTCTGTTTGGGAAGGGTGTCTAAATATTAAGGGAAAAAAATAAGTAATTTTGTTTGTTTTCGAGAAGGGACCCCCTTCCTAGATACGCCACTAACTCAGCCAATTCGAGGTCTAACATAATAAATTAGGTTCGTTACAAGTACAGAATGCATATTTACGAAAGTAAGAAAAAATTGTGTGCTCTGCGACCAGTCACACCAGATTACCCCCCTCCCCCTCCGAAAAACTCCTCTGGATTCTCTTGATTACATATGAATGATACCTAAAACGTGATACCAATTTCTATTTCCCAAAGAAGAACCCAAAACGTCATTTATTTTCACTAGCCTCCCCTTTTGAAAAATTCACAGCCATTGTGAAAATTTTTTTAAATGATTATACTACAAAATTTATATGACGGGACTTTTGGATCCGATTATATGAATATGTTGGGAAAACTGTTATCATCTAATTATATAAATTTAATCATTCGCTTAACTAAAGTATAAAATATATATATGTTAATTTTCGGAAAAATCTTTAGATCTGTTTAAATTTAAATCAGCCACTATAAAATCTGATTTTTTTAATCTAACTTGTAATAATGTCATTGACATGTAAAATTTGGTTAATAATTATAATACGCAATATTTCACCTAATCATAATGATTCATTTACAAATTACATCATCTTGATTGATAGAAAAGATGATTAATCAAGGTTAATAACGTTGTTTGTTTTTCTTATTAAAGATGATTTGACATCTGATTAAAATTTTATTTAAAATAATTAAAAAATATTAATTTTTTTCATTTGGTGATTTAGAAGACATTTAAATAGGATGATCTAAAGATTTTCCAAGAAAAACTGTTGGTAATTAAAAATTTTTAATAAACAAGTATGAAC
This sequence comes from Euborellia annulipes, assembly GCA_023213315.1. NCBI lineage: Eukaryota > Metazoa > Arthropoda > Insecta > Dermaptera > Anisolabididae > Euborellia > Euborellia annulipes. The sequence goes on from JAKCPI010000749.1 coordinate 14,917, forward strand.
TTATTATTAACTTGAAATTTCAAAAAAAAAAAAAATTGTTGTTTTATAGGGAATTGAACCCAGGTCTCTTTTATCTTCCAAGGCACGAAGCTAAAAGTACCGGGTTCAAACCCTGTTGAAACGTTTTTTTTTTTTCTCAGATTTATGAGTTAATAAATAATTAAATCTGTGTTCATAAGGATCAAACTTTTTATTTAGAAAATATTTTTATAGATTAAAAAGGAGCAATGTGAAAAGACGATGTGAGAGTACTTTTTTTTTTTTAACTTTTTAGCAAACTAATCATCTATTAAAAGGATAATAAAAGTAATCAAAGGATTAAAGAGAAATCTAAATCTCCTCTTGAATATGATAATAAGACATAATTATATCCGTCATTATTTCGAAAATTCTCTAAGTATAAAATAAAGTAATCATCATTTTTTATTATTTCCCAGTAATCTTTCTTCTCTATCTCGCGCTTCAGTGAATATTGAGGTCTCGAAATTGTTTAGAATATTACGAAAATGATTCTTTGAAGTCCTTGCAACTCTTTCTAATTACAATTTTATGCACATCAGAGAACTCTATGACTTATTTTAACTTTTACTCTTTCATTTGCTCCTTTTGATCTATACTATAATATTTATTTATTAAAAACAAAAATTTTTTTGAATAGTGATCTAAATTTAGTTTTCCTTAAATTGCAGTTAAACTCTTATGGGGAATCAGAATCAATGTCAAACGTCATCCAGGTCCATTTCTTTCAACAAGGTAAACATTTATATATATATATTTTTTTTTAACATTGTCAGTTTAATATTAAAAATATTTTTATTTTTTTTTCTTGGGTAAATAGAATCCCAGAGATAAAATTAGAATTTTAATAAATAATTTTAATTTTGGCATATGTTAATATTTTTGAATAGAAAATTAAAAACATTTTATTGATATATACAATATGTGGGAGTATAACTGTTAATAATAAAAAAAAAATCACTACGTTTTTCATATTAAATAATTTTTGTTAAAAAATCGCATCACAATCACTACAATAATAAACCCTTGATATAGGTATTACTATGAACCATCGAGGGGGATAGTACGAATATTCTTAAAGGGAAGTTATTTGTAGTTAAAGGGGGTTCCCTGTCTAAACAGGGCTTTGTGTACTTTTTACTTTTTTTTTTTTAAGGTTAAATAAAATATCCTTAGGCGTTCATTTTAAATCTATAAAAAGATCAATCACTTTTACGCTGTCTTTTTTTTATATTTAAATTTGTTAGAAATAAAAAATTCCCTTTGAAGTAAATTAAAAAACTAAAAATTACTCTTTAGGATCATTCTCAACTTTATCTGAAAATTGAATTTATATAAAACCGGGTTATATAGAGGTAGCATTAAAAGTAAGACCTGCTCTAGCGGTTCCAGACAAAAAGACAAATTGCCATTATTTTTTTTAACACTCACACTTTTTTTCCCATTCACACACATACGTACATACAGCCTTTTCGGCAACTTAGGCCATTTAAGACTTTTTACGATACCAGTTATTTGTAAATATATCTATTGGGGGTCCAGGAATTCTCATTTAAGTTACATCTTTATCAAACAAGGCTCTACCTAGTTAAGTTTTTTTTAAATTTCCTGAATCCTCCGAGAAAACTATTATTTTTTCCGCGATTCGGGAAAAACAAATCTTCCTGGAATAACCCTTTATATAGATTATTATAAATTCAAATTTTTAGTAAATAAATAACTACTCGACTTACAGCCAAAATGCACCCTACAAATTTTAGTGCCCCGAATGACGAGTTCGCCCCCGCCCCCATTAGAAGGTAGTCAAGTACACCTAATTTTGTCGACAGACATACAAAGAACTGAAGGACTGCCTGTCCCAGCTCGGGCAGCTCGTGGTCGCCATCCACGTACCCACAAGATGTGGGCCCCTGAGCGAGGACCCCAAATACATATATATTCAAATAACGATTATCCTAATAGTCTTATATGGCCTGAGACTGTGTAAATGTGAGTGTGAGTGTTAAAAAAAAAAAAAAAAAAACTATCCACTACAAAACGAAAAAAAGTAAGTTAAATCTGAATTTTGGATCAAGTTCGAAATGGAGAAGTTTTTTTATGGTAAAAAGTACTAATGCAAACCCTTTAACAACTAAATTATTTTTGAAATAAATACTGACCGACCAAAAGTAATTGGACAATTGACCCTATTCAATTGTCTAATTATTTCCTGCTCGGTTAATGTGCTATATTTACTTAATGGTACATCTCTAAATTTCTTTAAGAGCCTTCGAGGAAAATTAAATACCAAGTACATGAAAGTTTAATTAATTACCATTAGGGGTGATGTAGATAAACAAGAAAAAGAGAACAAAGTAGTACATGAAAAATGCAAAAATAAATTGCAGTCTGAGGTCTTTAAAGCATCCAATTAAAAATCCATATTGTTTACTCCATATGATACAAAGTCAAAAGCATGGAAAAATTTATGCGTTTTTTTTGCTTATTCAAAATTCCCGTTAATAAAAAAAATATTTAAAAATAATATAATCGTAATTATTCAATTAAAAGCTCCGTTGAGCACCACCCAAATGGGATTTAGAAATGATATCATCACATTTGATGTTATCATTTTTTTCTCTCTCCCTCTTTAGAGCTAACAAAAAAAAAAACATGTTACATTTCAAAGCGAAATATGAATGCCTGCGGGTAATTATCAAAATCGCTTTTTACTATATTATTCATAAATATATATAAATATTTGCAAATATATAAAGAGAGAGATTATACGAAATCGATTGATATATACAGTATATTGCTTTTTTTGTGAGTTAGATATTAAATCCAATCAACCATGTTTTAATTAATAAACTAAATGTAAAACATATTTTTTAATCATAAAAAAAGAAATAGGTTTTGACTTTTCAATCAAAAATATTTCATATGAGTCCCCTTTATCTAAAACATTTATTTATTAATTAAACTTTAATTAATATCAGTATTTTTCATAAGCTATGTCAAAAAGTTCTCTTTATTTTTGTACATTTACGCCAAGTTGTTTAAACGAATTTATTATTTTTTTTTTTAACTACCTTTTGTTTGGAATTATATGGATTGCAAATATTTATGTTTATTTCTATTTGGTCTATTCTCACTTAGAACGTTTTTTTTTATTATTTTGCCCGTTTAGCCAACCGCAATTGTGTTGTCCAGATAGAATTAAAATAGATGATAGATTTCACTAGTAGGAAACGATTCTAAGTGACCAACTCTCTAAAGGATTTTTCGATTTGTCTCGAAAAGACTTTAGAAGACGATTCACTACCGAGTTACTCTAGGCGGCAAGAGATAGTGTTAGTTTTTCCCATAGGGATACAAGGGATTTATTCCATTTAATTTGAAAGATTCCAGCTAATTAATTAAGGGTAAAAAATTAATTATTTTTTAACACAATGATTACTAATTTAATTATCTATAAGATATAGAGTGAATTTTTTAAAAATATCTTTTATTTAATGCGATTAATCTAAAAAAAAATAACTATTTTTTCGAAAATCAAAAAAAAGGGCTTCTCTAAGTTGTAGATATTTTAAATAGCTTTAATTTTAAAAAAAATTTGAGGTCGATAGCTTCAAAATTGCGGCCGCTGGAATCTCCCAAAATTAGCACCCCGAGACGCGCACTTTAAAAGAACCATATTTTTCCATAATGGACTTATTAAAAGGCTTAAGGGTATTTTAATTTTCTGAGAGATATCAATATGAAAATATCTATAGGGCAGGGTGGGTTAGTTATAAAAAATTCTCTGTCAAAATATCAATTGTTATAAATTAAAAATTCATTCATTATCATTAGGAATAAATAAATCCGTCTGGGTAATTGAAATGAGTAAATGTATAGTGAGCGCCACAATTAACTCCCCACCTGGTATATAGAGCCTTTAGTATATGGTATATAGTGAAATAATTATAATGACCGAAAAGGTAAAATAAAATCTGGTACAGATGATTTTATTTTACCTTTAAATTATTTCACTATATACCAAATACTATACCATATACTTAAGGCTCTAGATACCAGGTGAGGACTTAATTGTAGCGCTCACTGTACTTGTGGGACCATAATTATTTTTTACTCCATTTACTCTAATGGTTATCATTTTTTTAAATCAATCGTAAAATAGAATTTTTCTCTTTAATTTTTATATAATTTCTAATTAAAATAATAGTCTAATAGATTAAACAAAAAAAAAAAAAATAACTAGATCGTTATTTTTATCTCCTTTAATGGATTATACTCGTATATAATCATGTTTGTGTCTGATGATGTATTTTGATAATATTTGAAACACAGCTAATTATAAATTTAATATGACTGACTGATAAGGAAAATAAGATGCTCTAGGCAAATTTTTTTTTATAATTTCGAATTTGGATCAAAAGAAAATTTAATTTAATAAAAGAAAGATAATGGACCTATTAAAATACAGCCTTAAGTATGTTTAATTTTTCTGAATTATCATATGAACAATTTTAAAATTTCAAAGAGGAAGGAAGAGACAGACATACAAAGAACTGAAGACTGCCTGTCCCCAGCTCGGGCAGCTCGTGGTCGCCATCCACGTACCCACAAGACATGGGCCCCTGAGCAATTATAAAAAATTTTCTTCAAAAATATTAATTGAAATAAATTCATTAGAACATTCATTCATTCATCAATTGGAAAAAATAAATCTGTCTGGGTAATTATAATGTAAAAAATCTGGTGTGACTGGTCTCACCAGATTTTTTGTTTCACAGTTATATTTAGTTTCCCCGATATATTAGAATTCAAGATGGAAAATTTATAAACATGCGAAAATATTTATATTTTTTTATTACCATGGCAACAATTTCTTCTTCTTTCCTATGAAGTACAAGAGTAAAGTGTGCTTCAAACAATTTTCAGAGCAAAATGAGAATATACATTTTAAAGAGCATCTAAAAAATAATTGATTTTTGAATTTTAATCAAAATCGTTAAAGCGAATTATGAGAAAATCGAAAAAAAACTGAAAAAGTACATCAGTAAAGTACTAGTACTTTTGGGCCGATTTTGTTCAAAAGCTTGGTGTCACGTCCCAGGGGGTACCTAACTTAAATATAAAATTTCAACCTCCTAGCTTTTTTGGTTCTTGAGATATTTAGTTCACAGACACACACACAGACAGACAGACCATGTCGCGTAAACCACTTTTTTGAATTCAGGGGACCACAAAACGTGTATATCCATTCTCGACATCGAATTTTTGACATAAATCTAATACTTTCCAAGGGCGGATCCAGAGGTGTTTCTCGGGGGGGTAATTTGGTCTGACTCGTCGCCAGCACACTATTTTTTTAATTTCGGTAATTTAAAAGCGCATTCTGTACTTGTTTGCCAGAATATAAATACACATCAAATTTTTAAGTATTAATTTTTAAAATTTTACATTAAAAATAAATTTTTTTGCGAAAAAAAGGTATTTTTCGAATCTCGGGGGGTAATTACCCCTTACCCCCCTTGTATCCCCCTTGATACTTTCTCTCTATATATTAACATAATATATAGAGGTAAGAAAAAGTAATAAAAATATTAATAGTTTGAATGTCTATGAGTTGTTGAAAAAATTTTAAAATAATAATCATTGCAAAAGGTGTTAACAAAATTTTTAAAAGTTTAGCTCTTGATTTACTTTGAGAGATCCAGGTATAAGATGTTCCCTCAACTTTTTTTTAATTTCCACGTTCCCATTAAAATCTTCTACCCTTAACCTTTCAGCTGTTTTTATTTCCTCCTATTCGTTCTCCTTAATCTACCGGATTTAATTATCCTTGAGAAACCAGGATGGAGTTTTTTTTTGTTTTTTTATGACCAGACTCTTGGCCATTCCTCACTAATTTCATCTTTCTTCGTGTCATAAATTTGTTGGGTTCAAAAATTTCTTTCAACCTGAGAGTAAAAGACTATGACTCATGATTATTTTTTCGGCCACCTTTTTTTTGTTCTTTTTTTCTGAAATCCGAAGAATAAATATACAATGTGTGAGAGAATTATATAAATAAAACTTTGAATTTAATATACTTCGTGATTTCTAATTTAATTCAGATGATTTAAAAACATAAAATTCTATTTAGAAACAAGATGAATTTATCTTTCTAGGAATAAAATAAATAATTCAACCTGTTAAAAGTATATTCATGTGCACCCGAATCCCCCCCCCCCCGAAGAAATTTGATAATTGAGAATTTTTTTATCCCAGTATCATCAAAATGTTATATCTTTGTATATTCAATATTTTCACCTGGATGTCTGTCCTTTACTAAACAATAGAGAAAATTTATTACCTCATACATAGTATGGTATATAATAAAAAAAAAAAAAAACTCAACACCTTTCTTCGAAAAAGAGAAAATAAAATTAGGATCTTTTCCTACCTACTCTACGAAAAAAATAAACATCCCTTAAAATAACATTAAACAAATTTTAGGAAATATTTTGAATTTGAACCTTCCTGAGATATTTGGACATGAATCATTTTATGAATTTTATTTTGACAAACATTTCCGTACTTTATATTTCTTAAGAATTGATGAAAATTAATTAATTTACATAAAACTCTATAGGTAGAGCCTTCAATATTTAAATAATTAAATTAATATTTTATAAAAATTTAATACTTTTATTTCACAATCACTTCAATCACTTATAACATGATAAAGGATTAGATAGATAATAATTTAAATGATTCTCGATCTAATTTTTATAAACAATTTTTTTTTTTTGCATTATTTCTATTAAGGTCTTTTTCGGCATCAAAGGCCATTTAGACCCCGTCCCTATTTATTTAAATTGACTGGTGGTAGCCAATACAATTAAAAAAAAAAATTTGTGGCATGGATTTTAAAATAAGGTAATGATTAAATTTTTTTTTTTATTAGATCAAAGGCCAAGGAGTTAATAATTTTAGTTAGCATTGAGAGAACATATTATCTTTATTTACACTTAGATTTAACCATAATTCCATATCTATAATCTTATTTTTTGTCGGCTATGTTTCGTATACTCATAGAACACTTCAGGCTTAAGAGAAAAATGAAATTTTACATGTCTCCCATACCCGCAATTAACAATAATAGATGTATTTATCTAATAATATTTAAAAATCTATATTATAAATTTGTGTATTTACGGAAAACTTGCAAAATTCCATTTTTCTGTAGGACCTAAGGAAATGTGCGACCATCTAAAAAATAATTGATTAAAGAATTTTAATCAATTTTGAAACAATCGGAAAAAACTGGAAAAGTAGCCTCGATCAATAAAGTACTAGTACAGTCGGCGTCACAAGAGCCTGATGCGTTCGAAAGTGAAGCCTTGAGCATAGGCAAACAAAATGCTTAGTCGTCGAATATGTTGTCTTAAAATTAGCTTTTCTCCTTTAGTTGCATTAAAAAAAGATGAAAAAATGAATTTCAAAATAGTTTTCTAAAATTAAAACATCAGACACTTGTAGCCTCGACTGTACAGTGAGCGCCACAATTAAGTCCCCACATGATAGTTTTAGCCTTAAGTATATGGTTTAGTATATGGTAAATGGTGAAATAATTTTAAATTTGAAAAGGTAAAATAAATTCATCTGTTCCAGATTTTAGGTTTTACCATTTCGGTCATTAAATTACTTCACCATAAACCATATATAATTATACTATACCGTAGGCTCTATCTATCAGGTGGAGACTTAATTGTGGTGCTCACCATACTCTCTTGAGATTAATTTTCAACTTTTAGAAAAACTTAATTCTTCATTATATACGAATATTTATTTGATTTAAATAAAAAAAAAATTTTTGTTTTTAGCCAATTTGGCATTCTCTGAAATCACTTTTTAATTCCTCCTCCAACATATGAAAGAGAAATCTAAAGGTGAAATTATTATTATATACACACAGATGTTCTATTTAAAGATAAAATAAATAATGGGGAAAAAATAACGAGAAGGAGATTAGTGACATTAGTGAAGCTCAACGAATTCGAGGAACTTGTGAAATATATTGACGTTTGACGGTCTTAATGGTTGAATCAATTTCCTTCCTCTTTCTCTTTCTTCCTCTCTTTTCTTGTTTAAATGATATATTTAAGAGTAGTTTTATTTTTCTTGACACTGAGTAAATTCATACTGTTGTGGTCAGCATACACACCATTAATGATATTTTTTTTAAATATAATTCAAAGAATTCACCGTAGGCACTAGTTTAAATTTAAAATTAAAATAATTGAATAATAATTAAAAGTAAACACTAGGTTTAGTTTTAAAAAAGGAGTTTTATTTGGTTTATGTACAGTGAGGGTCAATATTAAGTCCCACCCATGCGTTTTCTACTTGTGATTATTTCATTGTTTTTATAAAAGTCTTTATTGAAAATTCTCTAGGTTTGAACCATGAAAGTTTCCATTAAACAATATATAATATTTTTTAAAAACAATGAAATAATCACAAGTAGAAAACGCATGGGTGGGACTTAATATTATCCTTCACTGTACATTTCGATGTTAAAACATCATCATCGGAACATTATTATATTTGACATTGTAATAAGTTTCTGATGATGAAGTTTTAACATCGAAATGTACCTAAACCAAATAAAACACCTTTTTTTAAACTAAACCTAGTGTTTACTTTTATTTTTTTATTTTTTTTTTTTTTTTGCAAATAATGAATTTATTTAAAAAATTATGTGCGAGATATACGGTATTTAGTTTCCAATAGTATTTTTTACATAGCATCTAAAAATAAATTATTTATGAATTTTTATCAAAATTGTTGAAGCAAATTTTGAGAAAACCGAAAAAAAAAGTACAGTGAGGGACAATATTAAGTCCCACCCATACGATTTCTACTTGTGATTATTTCATTGTTTTTATAAAAAAAATAAAAAATCTTTATTGGAATGAAAGTTTCCATTAAAAAATATATAATATATTTTTTTTTTTAAACAATGAAATAATCACAAGTAGAAAACGCATAGGTGGGACTTAATATTGCCCCTCACTATACATCAGTAAAGTACTAATACTCTTTGGCCGATATTAAAAAGTTTCGTGTTGCATGCTAGGAGGATTCCTAACTTAAATATAAAATTTCAACCTCGTAGCCCTCCCTCCCTTTCCATTCTTGAGATATTTTGTTCACATCACACACACATACAAACACAGAGACAGACTACCATTTTGCGGGGTCTATTAATTTGACTCAAAACGTGTTTTTCCTTTCAAAAAGGCTAATCCAATAATAATAAAAAAAAAAAATTGAATCGTCCATTTCAAAATCCCAGTCAACAGCCATAGATTTAGTTGCAATTCAATAAATAATAAACCTCTCTATTGAAAATAAGTTGAAAATTTTTTTTAGCATTTCTGTTTATTTTATTTAATGAAAGTTTTTTTTTTAATTAACCTAATTACCGGATATAAATGTATTCATAAACAAGAGTAAAACATTAGCCATTAAATTGTATGAAATGATGAGGATGATCCTTTCATTCTACAAATTAAATAATTCCACAAAAAAAGTTTTATTAAAATAATTTCATATTTTTTATATATTCAATTAAATAAGAGTTATCAATTATTTCGATTAAAATTAAGTCATTTTTTTCTTATTTTATTAGCAATTGTTGGTTATCCTTCTATTTTCAAAAATTTTGTTTAAAAATGTCCTAAAAATGTATTTTTTAAATTTACTTTTTTTTTTAATCCTTCCTCTTATCTTATACCTGCCCTACTACTTTGAATTTTAAATACAATCTATTTTAAATATTCCCCTATTTATGTTTACCAAACACGAAAAAAAAGATTTAAACGATTTTAATAGTAATATTATATACATAAAAAATAGAGCATGATACCGAGAGTCATGGGAGGAATTATCTGATAAAATCAAATACCAATACTTTCAAGAAATTTCCCCACATTTTGCATGCAAAATATTCCCTTGGTTGAGATTAAAATGATTGTTCTAAATAGAAAAGCATTCCCCTACCCTTGATCCATTTTATTATAAAGCCTTTGTAAAATTACATTCATGATTTTGAGAGGGTTATTTTCTTTTAAATAATCAATAGACTCTTTTTATAAATAAAATGTAATTTTACTCTGAGATAGATTATATATTTTTTTGCTAATGTATTCAATTAAAATTCATAAGACTTTTCGATGGAGAAATTTATCTGATTATACCTGGTATTTTCATAATTTAAAACAAATTTGTTTTGATATAATCATTTGGCTTCACCCAAAATTTTTTGACCTAATCTCTTTAGCAAATTCACCTTGATCCCAATTGTTCCGTCCCCTAATAATATTTGAGATGGCATGCTATCCTAACTTTTATAATAAATTATTATTGGGCGGTTCCTCTTTTCCTTACTAGGGAAAGATAAATTTTTGCCATAATTTCCATTCCAGGAATAGAAGCTTAAAAGCCCATTTCCCTATAATACATATATAATACTATAAAATACCGTTTCCCGACCAGGTTTCCGCAGAACAATTTCGTTAAAAATTCTTAAAGGTTTCGCGATATTAAAATTATTATACTAAAAGCCGGTGCTTCACTTATAGTCAACTAGCAAATTTATCCGAGCATGGATATAGTAAACAAGAACGCGCTTAACCTTCTAAAAATTAAAAAAAAAATTAAAAACAGAGTTTTTCACATATAATTAGCTATCTGAGGTATAAAGAAAGTTTTGAGAAGTTAGCAACTTAAAAAATGGTATCATTTATAAAAATTATTATAAGGGTCGAGGGTTCGGATCCCAGGGAGTCGGATGATTTTATTTAAGCCATTTCGATACCAAATGACTTAAATTTTATTTATACAAATTGCATGAAATTTTTTTTCTTTTTTTTATATAAACGACTAAAACAATTTTCTTTTTTTATTCCATTCATGATCATTATTATGAAAAATATTGTAAATAAGAAATTATATATAATATTTAAGATATTATATATATCGCATATGTGAGCCGCGATACGGAAATTTATATAATTAACTATTTATTTATTCATAAACCCGAAAAATAAGGGTGTGCCGCCGGGAGTTGAACCACGCATCCTTCAATTTGTAGTCGGAGTGCCTTTACCACTAGACTAGAATTTCGTGCTGTGATCTAGTGGTAAGGGCACTCCAGGTACAAAACAAATTGGCGGATCCGTGGTTCAACTCCCGGCGGCACACCCTTATTTTTTCGGGTATATGAATTAATAAATATTTAATTATATAGATTTCTTTTCTTTTCTCTATAGTTACAGCCTAAAAGAGCGCTATCGACAAAGAGATATCCAAATATCGATAAAATACATTTAAAACAATTGAATTGTAAATACTAAGAAATGTCAATATATTTAATCAAAATAAACGTTTGAAGAAGTATCTATCATTCTTTATAAGAGCTTTGTAAAAATAATAATAAATTCATTGAATAGATTAAATTTTAGTGATTTTTTTTTTTGTAAAATTCGGGCAAAAACTTTTCACAATATGATTTAAATTATATTTTAATTAAATTTTTTTCTCCACAGGTTGATTTCATAATTCAATTTTAAATATTTTTCAAACAAAAAATAAATAACTTTTTTTATATATTGGGATCAAGTATGTTAATGATAATTTTTTTTACAAATATTAATAAAAAAGTTAACAAGCTGTATAATAAATATACAGTATTTTAATATTTTAAATATCCATTCAATTATTTTAAAAATGTTTATATAATATATATCAAATAAATTTTAATTTTATTAAATTAAAGAGTATTTTTAATTTAAATTATTAAAATAGTAAATAGCTCATTTATAATATTCAAATTTGTTTAATTTTTCATATCTCTATCACCAGATAGTAATATAAAAATTCCAAATACGTAGGTATATAATACCTTATCTCGTTTGTTTTTTTTCTTAAATGAAAAAATTATCTCTGAAAATGGCATATTTATTGAAAAAATTCTAATTGTAAAATTTCATTGTATGCAAGGAATTTTTTATTTTCATGATGATTTATGAATTATGCACGTTTATATAATGTTATCACTTTTTTATCTAATAGTGGCTTGAAGAAATTCTTATATAGAGATATAGAATATTGTTTTATTAATATAAACGTAATGTGGAATGTTTTTTTGAAACATTTTAGAGGCAGTGCATGCTCAATTAAAACAAAATTCTAGTATCCCGCCCCTTCGTCTCCCCCCCCCCCCCCCAAAAAAAAAAAAAAAAAAATCGGGTCGCGTCTCATTATACTAAATAAAAGAAATTTTACTAAAAACATTTTTAAGAAGGCTAAGCCCACTAAAATTATTAAATTCATTAATTATACTAAAAAATATATTATATGATTGAAAATTTTTAGAATTCGAAAAAAAAAGATTTCTTTTTTTGCGTAAAAAAAAATTTATCAGATAATATCAAAAAGATAAGAAGTTTAATCGTGAATTACCTTTTGCCATTTATTATCGAATTTAGGAAATTTCCCACATTAAGTTCATCAATCCACGCGCCGAATAATCCTGTAATAAATAAAATTTATTATTAAACGAATAGACCAGTAACCTCGAAGGTCCTCTATCATTTCATTTTCTCTTTATAAACATTCCCATAATAATATCTTATCATAGTAAAACACTACTTCCTTTCAAAATCTTATCCATTTCTTTTTCTAAAATAACTCATTAATTTAGTCATATTATCTTAAGTTAATTACGTCCTTCGGAGAGGTAATGATACGAATACTTGGTATTCCAAGATATGAATTTTTCAATGGTAATCAAACCTATTGAAATATTGTGAAATAAATTTTAAATATTTTTAGGCCACTGATTTCAATATTATGGAGGGGGGGGGGGGAGCTCTCGCAGGTTAAGCTTAGGGTTGGTCGTTACGATATCGAATTTAAGCTAAAATCGATCGATATTCGATTCAAACACGTATCGATTCAGTGTTTTGAAAAAATCGATTTTTGACGGCCGATTTTCGATCTTACTTATTAGTAGTTTATTTTAATTTCCGCCCCCTTGAGGTCATGGCAGTCACTCAAAGAAGAGTACCCTCATGTTTGGCAGGTCGCCCTCAAAATCTTTTCTATTGTTGCTACTTCTGTACCTTGTGAGTTTCTTAAATGCAGGAATTATTGCCACTCAGTTGAGGAACCACATATCAGGTCCACATTTAGACAATGTTAGTCTTTTTAAGAAATAGAGAAACTGTTGTCTGGTTTTATGGGTTTACTTGAAAAGCAGAACCTTTTAAAAACAACTTATGGGCTCAACGCAAAATTTTTTGTAAAAAAAAAATCGAAAATCGATTTTAAAATCGACGAATCGAAAAACGATTCAGCCTTCGAATCTACCAACCATGGGCGTAGCCGGGGGAGGCAGGGAGGAGCTGTTGCCCCCCCCTAAAAATTAAAAAACAAACAAACAAATATATATTTTTCCCATTGGGAATTATTTTTTTAACGCCCCAATCCACTAAATTAATTTAATTTTTTTTATTTAAATAAATAATTAATAATCTATGTATATATTAATCGCAAACCCCTCCCCGTCTCGCCCTAACGAAGGGTTGGCCCCCCTAACAAGATGTCTGGTTACGCCCATGCTACCAACCCTAGTAAAGCTAAGGCAATTCATTTTATTTTTCTAAAATTTCAAAACTAATTTATTCCAAATATTCATTAACCATAATCATTTGACAAGAAAACAAGATATTTTTATTTTACTTAATTTATATTATAAATGTGAAAATAACATCGTTTCATTCAATAACATAAAAAAAATATTAAGACTTCAAAAAAGAAAACAGGATTTAAATTATATTGAAAACGAACGTATCATTTAGAATCTGCCAAGCATTTCGATGTTATTTTGTAATTAAATAAAAGATTTTGCGTCTAAATGTTTGAGTAAACTTAATGGTACTGCTCATTAATAGATTTGAAATTGCATAGATAAATCAGTCACAATCAATATTTAGTATCTTTACCTAGAAAAATGTAGGCTATATTTAAAAAAAGCGAATTTCAATGACCTTTTAAACAAACTTTCAAGAAAACTAATTTTCATTATCAAGTCATTAATTCTTTAAGACGAATAGCGATGATATTTAAATTAAATTTATTTTAATTAACCAATTCATTTCTGAGAGATTTATTCTAATTTTTTTCTGTTTATTTTTGTTTGTTTTAGCGTCAGTCGGGCATGGCGCCAGTATGCTGACGTGCCCGAAATGCCTCCACGCTTTTCGAGATCCGTGTTGTACGAAAGCGGGCGGAGGCGGGGGTGGTGCCGGCGTGGACCACATGAACGACGACGACACCACCACCACCACCACCTCAAACACATCACAACTAGTTCATCAGCCCATCACCACAACATTCAGTGTAACGACAAGCGCAGCGACACAACGTCTGATGACGGGCGGTGGTCTCCTCGATCCTACATGGATGACTCTCACACCACCAACCACTCCACTCGCCACTGTGACAATCTCATTGCCCGGAATTGCGACGGCAGCTGTGACACTCCAAGCATCACCATCCCCAACAATCAATCCTCATCTTTACAACGCCGAAGGCGATTACAATGTGTTAACCCAAGCACGGACAGCATTACAAGCTTCCTATTGGTATCTGGAGGGCGTGACATGGAACGATGCCGCCAGATTGTTAAGCGGGTGTTCTCCAGGTGCATTTCTCGTTCGCGATTCAAGCGATCCTCGATTCCTTTATTCCTTATCAGTACAAACCCCTCGTGGACCAACCTCAGTTCGTATTCATTATTACGGCGGCTGTTTTCGTTTAGATGCGGAACCCCATTTAACTTCCTCAATGCCTCGGTTTGCAACTGTCAACGCTCTAGTGGCCCATTATGTTCGGAATGCAAATCCAACACAAGTGTGGGTCGATGCCGATGGACGGACTTACAGTGCAATTCAACTTGTAAAACCAGTTTACAGGAACAATCGACCACCATCCTTGCAACACTTAGCCCGTGTGGCAGCGAACCGATCAAGGATTACACAGACTTCGGTTCAAATACCGGATCCGATTGCACGGTATCTCGCAGCCTATCCTTACGAACAATAAATAAACCAACAGCACCAGAGTGCCTTTAAATTATCTCAAATTTTAATTGTAATTATTTATTTTTTCTACTGCCCTAAATGTAATATGTAAATGTTTATATATATACATATATAAGTATGTTTGAATATACATATATTTAAATCAATGTACATTTTTAAAATACAGAGAATACCATCATAGTATTCACATATTTATATATTTAACTGGAATAAAAATAGAATTCTTTAAAAACACATTGTACATAGATTTAACACCTCATCTACGATGTCTTTTGTTCCTTTGGATTCTATTTGACGTGATTTTTCTCACTGACCTAATTATCGTACATGTTCGTGTAATTTGCGCAACATTTTCGCCAAAAAATTAGGCATAGGTTTTTTTTTTTTTTAATGGTGTTTTATTTAAAATTCAGTCAATCTTTAAAAATAAAGGTTGGCAAAATACGATGGAGCGCAAATTGCACGAATAAATCATGGAATTTTTGTTCTGGTTGATTATATATATTTAAATGAATGAATGAAATGATTATTCAATTTTAATGAATGGAAATAAAATATATCTATTGATATAGAAATCTTAAATATTTATTCACCTTTAAAATTAATCCTTTTTTTATGAATAAATAATATTAATAGAAATAAAAAATAAAACTTTCTGAATTCTCACACTTCCATTGCAAATCGCATTATGACACGGAGAATGGTTAACATTATTACAGGTGGCCAATACCCTTTAAGTTATCTAGGGTGGAACTTGAGAACAGCTGGTTTTATTTTTCCGAGTTTTTATATAGTTCATCTGCCTAGTCTTTAAACAGAAATTAAAATTTTTTTTTAGAAGAGAAAAAAATAAAATAGCCAGTCAGCTCCCCTCGACTTTTTCTTCTCTTATACTTTAAAAAGTAAAAATGAATGATTATCTCAAAAACTATTCAGTTTTCAAAAAACATGAAAGAATAACAACTTTTTTGCGTTGCGTTTCTAAGGTATCAAGTTAACAGACAATTTCAAAAATGCTTCTTTCTATGGTTAAATTCTAGGTCTAACCATAGGTGTAGCCAGAAATTTTTGATGGGGGGAGGGGTTTCAAGAAAATTTTTTTTAAACATTTGAAAAATTTAAGAAATATAATTTTGTATTATAGAGCTTAAATATCTAGTCATTGCTTGGGTACCATGGGGGGAGGGGGGAGGGTTTGGACCCCCCTGCCTACGCCTATGGGTCTAACTGTAAGATGCCGAAAAGACTTAAAAAAAGTTCTGATTCTCAAGTCTTTAATTAAAATAATTGCTAGAAATTTATTTATTCTAAATTAACAATTGCAATTATAACTGTGACGTTTTATTTTTTAGAACGTAAGTATTTTTTAGAACGTAAGTACAAGTTTATCCAAAATCAGTATAAGACTGATAAAAGTAGTTTTTTTTGTAGAAACAGCCAGAATATATGAATGATTTTGATTGGCGATTTGCTTTATTTTTGCAGGTGTTCGAGCAGGTAATACAATATTTAATAAAGATTACTGTCGGAAATTTTTATTAATTATTGTATTATCTGCTCGAACACCTGCAGAAATATAGCAAACCTTTAAAATCAATTAATACTAATTGATAATAGTAGGCCTAACTTTTAGTAATAAAGGGCAGTGATAAATATTTTTCAATAAAAGAAGAAATATTCGATAGAAAAGTTTTTAATTAAATTATTCAAATTCACTGTCAAGGCAATCAATTTGCATTACATTAAGTTAATGCAAATTACAAAAAAAAAAATTACTTAGAATAAGCCTATTAGAATTTTTTTTCTGATTTATTTAAAAATAGACTTCTAGAATTATCATATTTCCTATTAAGATAAGATTTTTTTCAATTTTATCATTAGAAGTTTCAGCATATGATGAAATATACGGAGTATCTCTGTGATAATTGATTTATTAAAAAGGGATTGGTTAAATAATCGAATTATTTATTTAAAAAAAAAAATAAATCATCCATCAAAATGAAGCAATCAGAATTCACTAGAACCTCGGGTTTGTTAAAGTGACATTTGACAGCTGCCAGGCAGGCAGGCTGCTGCTTGCTATTCATTCTCAGAAGTGCTTTTTCCTTCCCAAATACAATCAAATTCTGGTTACTAAACCAACAGGGGCAACTTCTTTAGCCATACATCTGCTGCTTTTGTCCGTTCAATTCCCAGAGTTAGATATCTATATACCACTTAAGAGAAAATCAACATTAACGTAATTTATTGTTAATAGTGGCATCATTTTAACTTTTTCTTGGGGGGGGGGCAAACATTTTTTTTTCTTAAAATTTACTTCCAAATGAGTACTCAAATTTGGCCAAAACATATTTAATTTAATTAATTGTTTAATTTTGTACAGTTTGTATACTCGTAGATGTATTTTGAAGTATTTTATTTAGAATAATATCAAATTTTATAAAAATCAGAGCCCTTGGGGGGGGGCAAAGCCCCCCCCAATGACGCCACTGATTGTTAAATCTTTTTTTTTTTGTATTTAATAATAATTTATAATACAGTCTTGGTACTAGGAATTTTCGTTTCCTTGAGGGATGAAGTTTAGAAAATATGGTATACAATGTTTCACAGGCAAGTTTAAAAAAGAAAAACTTAAATATTAATCACTAATTACGAAACTGTACAATAACAGTTTGCCAATCAAATATAACAGCAAAAATTACGAGGTAACCATAAAAAGACTAGTAAATTAATAATAAATACAATAAACTAACGATTTCTCGTGCCTGGGGTTCCGGGTTCGTTTCCCGACCCAAGTGAGAAAAAATTATTTCAATTGAATTGCCTAAAAGTCATTTTAAATAATTAGGGATAAGCTCAAAATGGGCTTAGATGTCGAAAGGAACTTTAAACAAGCTAAAAAAAAAGTCGAACGATTAGCAACAAGGGCGCTAGACAGAAAATCGTGAGAAAAATCACAGTTTTTAAAATGAGTCTGGAATTCTGGAAGGAAAAATACAAGCAGGTCTGCTCAAAATAATAAGTATTCACCGATTATTTTCTTAAAAAATAATCGATTATAAAAAAAATAAACGATTATTTCGATTATTTTTCGCGATTGATTGTTGAGGGAAAAAATCGATTATTGAGGAAAAAAAATCGATTGTTTTGGGAGAAAAAAAAGAGGTCAAAAGATTTCCACCAAAGGGTAAAAATTTTCCGCAGGAGGCAAAAATTTCGCTCCCCTAAAAAACAGGAAAAAAGATTTTCATGGGAGGGAAAAAAAATTTGCTAGAGAAAAAAATAATCAACAATCGATTATTTTTCCCGAAATCGACAATCGATTATTTTTCCCGTAATTGATTATTTTTCTTTATATAATTATATTTTTCTTTTTATAATCGAACACCCCTAAATACAAGGTCACCGAAAAAATTTTGTGAAAAATGTTCAAAATTTTTTAAGGCCTTAGAATGAAAGACAGGAAGAGAGGATGTCAGCCAAAAGGAGAGCCTCTATCGAATAAAAATCTCCATTCAGAAGACGTTTCGGGTTTAATTAAATAAATTCATCATCAGTTCTTAAGAGATTATTGGCAACCTCAAGGTGTACACCATTGAGATGCAGATAGAGTTGTTATATAAAAACATATACAAAAATTTTATATAAAAATATAAATTTGCACATAAGATGAACAGCCACTTCTCTTATCAACAAAATTTTTTAAGGCCGATTTACCTGGAATTTTTCCTTTTCTGTAAATTTCATTTTCGTTTTGCCATTTTTTTTTTTTTTTTTGCAATTTGATTATTAGTAAAAGAGAGTGGGACATTGATAATTATACTTAAATTTTTTTTTTTTTTACTTTATTCGCTTTTTCTTAATTTGTTAATTAGAACACATCAAGAACATTTTGATTCAATTTAAAACTGGTTTATTTAAAGAAAAAGCCTGAGGTCAAAAATCTTTATCCTACTAATATAATTTTCAATTTAATTTTACTTTTTATTTAAATATTATTAGATGTAGAAAAAAAAGTGGAGTAATTTGTTTGTGGTTGGATATGTTATTTAAATGCTGCTGACAGACAAGTTATAAAAACCACAAAAATTCTTTTGTAATTGTTTTTGTTTTTGTTTTTTTTTTTCAGATGCCATTATTAGCAGAGTTAAGAAGGCTTTATTTGTCTTCAACTCGCCCTTGAAATAATATTTGAATTTATTTTTAGAGGATAATGATTTAATTGCGGAAATTCGAATTTTTAATTACCGAGATATGTATTCTTAATAGATTATAATATTTGGCGCTCCCAACTCAAAAAATATGATTTAAAAAAATGTACACTTTTTTTTTAGTAAAAATATAAATTTATTTTAGATCTTCCCCAATGTAAGATTAGGGGTGTTCGATTATGGAAAAAAATAATCGATTATAGGCCTACATTTTCCATTTTTTCCTCTTGCAAATTTTTTTTTTGTAAAATTTCTATTTTTCCCTCTCGCGAAAACCATTTGACCTTTTTTTTTAGTATACGAGTCTCATCCCATGCAAAATAATCGATTGTTTACCCAATAATCGATTATTTTGCATAGCCCTAGTTGCGCTATTGTAGACACCTTAATAATAATATAAGAATCCCAAAAATTAGAATATTTTCAAGATCAATAAACTATTGTGGTAAAGCCCGCCTCCAGCGGGCCAGTTGGCTACACCCCCTGAATCCCCTTGCCCGCCTAAATTGCATCAAATTTATTCTTGATCTCCTTGCTGCTATGCCTCTTGTATCCGTTAAATAAATAATTTATTAGATAAGTCGACTATTTTCAAATTTTTTATTAGCGTACCCCAATATTTTTTTTTTTGACAGGGTGTCTGTCCGCTGTGTAAGCAAAGATAAAAAAGATAAATCCAATATGATGTTTATATTTGTCATTTATTTACGAATTCAGATATTTATTTTAAAAATTGAATTTAATTATAATGTTTACGTTCGGCAATTGTTTATTGATTTTAAAAAGCTAGTTGAAAATAAATATTTATATGCATTCTTTTGAATTTTCAATGAAAAATACTTGGAAAATTATCAAAATATTTTTAGAGATTTTCTAAGAGATTGTTTAGATATTATTAAATACAAAATGAATTAGAATAGTTTCTAATTCCTCTGAACTAAGGATTACTTTGCCAAAGATATAATTATCTAAATTTTGGCTTTTTCGATTATTGAGACAATAATTCTTTTTGAATAAATTCAGCGCTTGGATTGGTTCCCTATCCAATGGAAATAAATAGACGGAATCTAAATGACATTCGCTGCTGAAAAAGACCTTAAATTAAATAAATAAAAAAAAACGCGCATTTCACAGACTTGTTATTTGGAAATACCCATCAGTTCAAAAACAAGATCGTGCTAAATGGGGGGGGGCGGGGGGGGGTAAATGGGCCAGGGGGTAAGTGGGTGAGAGTCCTCTAAGTTGTGGAGTGAAAAAATTAAATGTATAAAATTCATTGGAAAAGTGTGGGGTTTCAAAATTTCAAATTTGCTTGGAAATATTGTGTAGGAAAAAAAGGTGAAGGAGAAGGTAATAAATTTAAAATTGGGTTCTGATAAAATTTTTATAAAAAAAAAAATTTAAAATTGGGTTCTCATGAATAAAAAAAAATTAAATTGGGTCTAATTCATAAAAAAAAAAATTGGTGTATCTTCGATGGAAAGTTTAAATAAAAAATAAAAAAAATTATAAAATTTGGTGATTATTTCGTTCGAATGGATAAATGATTACAAAAAAAATAAAAAAAAATTTAAAATTGGGAAATCTTGTTTATCGTTGAATGAATAAACAAGAATTAATAACAAAAAAAAAAAAAAATAAAATTGGAAATCATTTCTCGAATGGATACCAAATGTTAATTTGTTGGAATGTATTAAAAGATTTCTGGTATAATATTTAATAAAAAAAAAAATTTCATTATTTCCAAAAAGTGAATAAAAATCGGATGAGAGGGAGTCTGTAAAGGAGGTATGAAAAAAAAGAGGGGGGATTTATTTTTATATATAAAAAAATAGATTTGTCTTTTCTTTTTGCTCGAGAGTTATTATAAAAAAATTTTTTATTGCTGTGGCACAATTTTCAAATTTGTTTCCCTGTTAAAAAAAAATTTGCGTGTCAGATAAATTTTTATGCATCCCACGGGGTAGGAAAAATAGCTAATTTCATTATTGTATACCTAGTATGCATGCCTATATTTCAAAAATGTGGTGTGACTGGTTGCACAGCACACAACTTTCTTTTACCTTCGGTTATCGAAAGTTGTGTTCTGTGCTTGTCACATCAGATTTTTTGTGTCGACATAAGATTAGTTTCCGACAGTACATTCGAATTTCAAGATGTTAAATTTATAAGTATAGGAAAATATTTATATTTTGTTACTATGGCAACCATTTCTCCTCTTTCCTATTAAGTACAAGAGTAAAGTGGTTTTCAGAAGATTTTAATGGCAAAATGAGAATATACATTTTAAAGAGCATCTAAAAAATAAGTGATTTTTTGAAGAATTTTGAGAAAATCGGAAAAACTGCATCAGTAAAGTACTAGTACTATTTGGCCGATTTTGTTGAAAAGCTTCGTGTCAGGTCCCAGGCGGGTGCCTAACTTAAATATAAAATTTCAACCTTCTACCTCTTTTCGTTCTTGAGATATTTTGTTTACACACACACAAAGACAGACACACGCACACAGACAGATCATGTTGTAAAAATCACCTTTTTGGATTCAGGGAACCTCAAAACGTGTATACATCGAATTTTTGACATGAATCCAATACTTTCTCAATATATTAACATATATAGAGGTAAGAGAAGGTAAAAATATTATTTTGAATGTTGTTATTATCGTCAATCTAACTCATTAATAATAAATTTAAATAGCCTAAATGGCCTCCGAAGCCTGAAAAATTACAAATAGAAAAAAACTCATTAATATATCCCATTTCCTACTATTGCTCATAATATATAGCCTAAGTGAATAAAAAATAGATTTTTTTTTTTTATTTTCAGATGTAATAATACTAGGAATATCTAGTCAATTAGTTGACAAAAAAAGTTAATTTTCTATAGCGTAAAAGAAAACAGTGTCTCTTGGAGAAGAAATAAATGAACTAGCTGATTTGCATATTGAAATTCTTCATCACCAATGAGAAACGATATGTCAATGTGAATAATTACGAAATGTAAAATGCTAGACTTGAAAATATTTACTGAATGAGTGAATGTTTAGATGAAGAAGAAGAAATATTTAAACCAAGAGGTATATAATTAAGGGGTAAATTATTATAGGGTCTAACAAAAAAAAAAAAGTTTCTCAACTTAAGATGTAAAAAAAATTTACAAAAAGAATTGTTTAATAAATAAAAAAAAAATTGGTTCCGTGCCCGGGCCCCCTCGGTCTTCCTCCCTTATATACGCCCTTGCTTTCTATATATTAACATATATAGAGGTAAGAGAAAGCAAAAACCAAAATCTTAGATTGAAAACTGCACTAGGCGTCGGATCGATATAAATATACTGATGTTCTAATTTAAATTTTTATTAACAGGGAGAGTAGAAAAGAAAATAACTTATTTAATCATCGCGAGGCCTATATTTCTAAAATTGATATTTTGTTTTGGAATCGATTTTCACTTTACGTGATTCTTATTACCTATTTTTTTGTATTTTTATTAATAAATAAATTTTATATAAATTTATTAAGAATAATTCTTATGCCTTTCACAAAAGATTTGGGAACTCCTGATCTATACACGTGGCTGGCAGTTTGGCTTTAGAGTCCGAAGAGAGAAAGAGAGAATGGTTATTGGTATGTGTATACATTTGTGTGTGTGTTTGTATATGTGAGTGTGTGTATGTATGAGGTGAGCTCTCTGTGAATGGTTCCTGGTAGACTGGGTTCGTGGAAGGCCCCTGCGGGGGCCGAGTCCCCCTCCCTTGACCCCCACCATTTGCCTGAGACGCACCCAAGTGTGTCAGCGCACACATGCACAAACACACACACACCAACACCACGCAACCTTTCCTCGAATATAATCACCAACGTGATAAACTTCGTCGAATAGTTTAATACATATACACCGACCGACCGGGTGGCTCGACTTTTTTTTTTTTTTTTTTTAATTTTTCTTTCTTTTTGCCTTTTATAGAAATCAACTATTTGAAAATTTTTATTCATTTTGATTTGAAAAAAAAAAAATGATATTCAAGCCCTATTAATTTATTGGACAAAAATTTTTTTTTGTACTCGTTTATTATTTAACGGTTGGTTTGGAAAAATATCCAAAGAGAGGAGCGGTAGAAATTAACACTGTCACCTCAGGTAAATCATAATCACCTTCCACCGTTAACATTGTTAAACACTATCATAGGCTCCCTGATAGGAACTGCAAGGAGGGCGGGGGGGGGGGGGCTTTTCTTTTAATTTATTTTTAAAAATGACACGAAGATTTTATTTTAAATTTAAAAAAATAAAAGAGTAAGAAATTCATTTTTTACTTTTTTTATCTCTATATATATAAAGAGAGAACAGTGGCGGTCCCAGGATTTTGTCAAGGGGGGGCCCAAATTTTTTTTTTTTATTCATTTAAGCTCTTTTCGGCAGCGAAGGCTATTTAGACCTATTCTATATATTTATTTCATCTGGATTGGGTGCCAATGGCCTAAAATCTATGATGTAGGGAAGGTGAAGAATAGGATGGCGCAAAAAACCGACTAATTTTTTTTTTCAATCACGTATGACAATATTTTATTATATCATGTTTTAAGAGACCTCTCCAAAGATGAGCTCAAAAAATTTTTTAAGAGTTGATCAAAATTTTAAAAAATTTCCAAATTCGTCAAAAATCGATTTTTTTTTCTTTTTTAAATTTTTTCTCGTTATGGTCGAATTTTATAGTCTAAAAAAAAAAATAAGTTTCTCAAATTTTCAACTTAAAATGTTAATTTTTAAAGGTCCCTCAAATTTTTTTTAGTTTGTCTGCATTTCTTTCGATGTTTTCAAGCGACCTTTAAATATTCATATTAAAGATTTAATAAATTCTTATTTTCTTTTAATTAGTAAGATATTTGAGAAAATATAATCAATCGAACCTTAATTTGCAAATTAGCAAGTTATTAAAAAATTATATTTTCAGCCTTTTAATCTTGGCTAGTGCTGTCGTTTCAGGCCCATTTGCCACAAAATAAAAATACAGCCCATGCACCTACGGCAATTCTCATATACATCTAATGGTATATGCAAATTTTATCATTTATTTTTGTATGAACCAAAATGCATCTATCTAAGAAACATTAACAGTTTGTGGTGTATTTTTGTCGATTATTCTACTAATTAATAGAAAAAATGTATTAAATATTTAATATGAATCAAATAAAAATAAATTTTGAGCGACCTTTAAAAATTAACCCTTTGCACTCGTCGCCATATAGGCGACATCCTAATTTTTTGTAATCAAATTAAAGCTAAATAATATCATAATATTCATTAAAAACTGTCTGGGATCCGAACCCGCGACCCTTGGAATACAAAGCTAACACCCTAGGGGGTATGGAAAATTTTTGAAAATTAGGCATTGAAATTTGCGTTTTTAGCTATCCTGAGATGTGAAAAATTTATAATTTTTTGTTTAGTTTTAAAATATTAAATAAAACTTTTGAATTTTTGTTGTCCAATGGGGGGGGGGGGGCCCGGGCCCCCTGGGCCCCCCCCTGGGACCGCTAGTGAGAGAGAATATACAGTATATAGAGATTTGTAAGGACCCTTTCCTTGTATTTCAAATTTCTAAAAAATTTATCCCTTCAAAAAAAAAAAAAAAAAAAAAAATGAAAATTAAAAATATTTATTTCCTTCAAATGGTATAAAACAAATCTACTAGATATATAGCCCAAAAAGAATTTTCTATAAAACACTATCAAATTTTATAAATATATAAAAATCTAATTTTAAAAATTTTAATTTTTTAGTTTATATAATAGATTTGTTTTATATGGACCCTGTTACGCATTAGTATGTCAAACGCCAGCTAACGAGATTTGAGAAAAACAATTGTGCAAGTAACATTAAATATAAATTTTTTTAGGGCATCTTTTATAGAAAATACTATTAATTATAGCATTTGAAACAATATTCCGTGCTTAACTCAATTTTTAATATTTGGCACTTCACACACTATTGCATAACAGGGTCCATATAAAACAAATCTATTATATAGACTAAAAAAATTTTATAAAATCACTAGCAAATTTAAAAAATTATAATTTTATAAAATTAAAATTTGCTAGTGATTTTATTAAAATTTTTTTTAGCCGTTTTTATTAAAGATATTATTTGGAGTAGTGTATTTGATAGCATGATTTTCTAATGTTTATTTTCTATTATGTGTTTACTAAAAATAAACAAAGACATTTACTTCCTATCATGTTTTTTTTTTTTTTTGTCATTCATATCCATGTGTTTGCAAGGATGTCTTTGCTAGGCCCTATTATTTTGTTAAGTTTATTTGTTAAATTGTTTTGCTAATGTTTATCTTCTACCATGTTTTTATTATTATATACTTTTGTACTCTAGATTTGTAAAAAAACAAAAGTAAAGGGCTGAATGACAGCATGGTACAGCTCAGAAAAAAGAAAAAACAATTTTTTAGACTATATAGTAGATTTGTTTTATACTATTTGAAAGAAATAAATATTTTGAATTTTCTTTATTTATTATTTTAAAGAGGGGGTGCCCCCCTGATTCAAATTCAGGCGCCCCTGAATGTCTGCTATCAAGATTGAATGGAATTTTATATAATAAAAAAACTTTTTTAATACCTTTAAAAAGGTTTAAAAATAATTAAAGGAAAAACATTTTCTTCAGAGACTATATTCAACACATTGCTAAAATGAAAGACTTTCCTTTCCTCATCAACTAAGAGGTTTTAGATCAGTAAAAAAGTATCTTGACCTTAAACCCACTCTGATGATTAAAGGAAAAAACTTTCGAAATGTTTTAACGTTAATAAATTAAAAAATACAAAAAAAAATATGATTATAAATATGGTTCCATTAAATTTGTCTTAACACCAGGAAGTTGGCCACAGACTTTTTTTTTTTTTTTTGAAGGGAGAAAGAATATTTTTTTAATTATAAAATCCTTTGTAAGTGGAATATTGAAAAGTATCCCTGCCAATAAAGGTTTTTTTAAATTTCATTTAAGGTCTTTTTCGGCATCGAAGACCATTTAGACCCCGCCCTATTTATTTAAATTGATCGGTAGGCAATACAATTTAAATAAATTTTGTCGCCTGAAACGGGATGCAAACCCGCGGCACTTGGTACAAAAGGCCAGCACGTTAGATTTCGGAACCAAGTATCATCTGATTCGTTAAAAATTGCAACTAAACAAATGCTAACTTCTCTCCACATTCACAACAAATTGACAGAAACACAGATACTACAAAAATATTATTCGGATTATATAATGTCAACATATATTAACGGTATGTAGGCCTATATACTGTACATTTTATTATTTTTTTAATTTTTATTAAATATATGAAAAATATATTATTAACAATGCAATAGACTCAATGACCAAATTATTAGAAGAGCTCTCAGTCCATAATAACACACAGGTTCTAATAATTTGGTCATTGAGTCTATTGCATTGTTAATAATTTCTTTGACCAATATGACCATGAGGAATAATACATTGACAATGGCTTGGCCCTGATGATGGTCCTATATGCGACCGAAACGTTGGCCCTGGCACTTTACATTTAATAATAAAAATTGAAAGAAAAAAACTAGCTGCGTTGCTCATTGGAGAATTCCTGAACTGAATAAATCATATTATCAGCTATACCCCTCAATTAAATATATGAAAAATACATTTTTTTTTTTGTATGTAAGTTTATAAATGTAGTACATTCTGCATTTATGTTTATGCGTCGCATTTTTTCAAACGAAAATATAGAATCTTGCCATATACGAGTATATAAATTTATAGAGGTCTATATTGAAAAAATTTCTGGGAGAAGGTCCGGACCTTATATACGCCACTGATATTAATCCAAATTTTTTCCACCAAAAAAACAATAAAACAACTATTTAAAATGCCTCAGATAAACAAAATAGCTTCATGGAGCAGGGGATATATCCCTGCTACGTTGGGAACTATGTAAACAAAAATTTTGAGATTTCGAAAATTTCCAAAACAAAGAGAATTTCACCCCTATTTATATCAAAATTTTTTCCATCATATCTTTTATTCACCCTATATTTTATTTTCTCTATATAATTTGTTATAAATACGTATGAATTAATAATAATAGCCAGGGACACCTAATTATGACATAACTTAATAGCCACTCGTTATGATTGTCCAATCTTTTTCAAAGAAATAATTTTCCAATTCCCAATTTTAAATTATTAAAAAAAATAGTCCTATTTCTTATTTCTTCGAAATTATTTACTGAACTAAAAAGGAACATAATATCCTCTTTTTTGTTTAGGAAAATAACGACTTTTTTGTATGTTGTTAAGTTTAATAACTGCGGAAGACACATTCACTATGCATTTTTATTTATCATACATGATTTCCATTCGCCTTGTTTTCTAGGAAAACTTTTAACTACTCCTCAACTGCATATCTCCTGTCCTTTTGCGACTTTTGTTTGAGTTACTTCAATAGAAATATGAAATAATAAACTGTTTACAATATATAAACAGGAAATATTAAATCTATAAATAGAAATAATTATTCAATATTAATGATAACTTTACGGAGTAGAATAAATTTGCTTTTGGTCTGTTTTTTTGAAAAATTTTATTCCTTTCAAACTGCCATAGAATTTAAAGGCGGCTACACACGAAATTGCAAACTTGACAAGCATGCATGAGCAATCTTTTTGTACAAGCAAACTGTAGCGTCTGTAGGAGAATTTAGCGCAAACATTTTAATTGTGCAAGCCCAATGATGCTGGATTGAAATTTAACCATGCACAAGCATATTTGCGCAAGCAAAACTCTCCGCCATTTAATAGACGTCTTGACATTTGATTTTTATTTAATATAGGCTATATTAATTCATTTAATATTTCAATTTAAATGTTAGTATTTATTGTGTCTCTGTTTAAATCAAGTGAGTATTTCTTGTTATCTTCGAATAAATAAACTTTTGTTTTGCACATTTTTAGGTAACTTTTATGCATAAGCTCTGTTGCTTGAACAAGCATGCTTGTGCCATGTGGTGCCGAAGGGAATTTGTGCATGCTTGTACAAAAAGATTGCACATATTGATACATCCTTGCCAAGTTTGCAGTTACGTGTGTAGCCGCCTTAAGAATTCAATTTTTAATCTAATTGTTCGCTTTTTTTAAAGAGGAAAATTGTAATAACTCATTTCGGAGTTTTGTTACTAGACCCTCCTAAGTGTATGGGGAAGAAAGCTCCATGAAAAAATTTGAAAACCTAGATTGTTTTTGTTTATATCAGCTGATAGGCCATTGACCTAAATTAATTCCCTTTAAACACACAGACATAGACTACTAACACAATCAGAGAGTTTACAATCATTAGTCATAAACTAATAAAAATCTTTAAGAAAAAAAAATAAAATAAAGTTTTTATCCCTATTAATAAATAAAAATATTAATGAATTATTTAAATTTTTTGGTCCAGTGAAGAGCCCCTTAAATTAAATGTTTATCAATAAACAAATAGCTTATATAGGTAGATTATTATAATCAATTAAAAGATAAAGGCGTTTTTTCACATTAAATATTATCTGTTTGTGCAGGAACCAAAACTAGGTTGCATTTCGAAACAAACTTGATGATTTTTTTAGACAACTATTAATATCATTATTAGAAGTTTTTTTTGAATATTATAGTCGTAAAACAAAAATATTTTGCAACAGGGGGATGTATGGCTATAAAATAGATGTTGAAAGAGATAAAAAAAAAACAAGAAGAAATGGAGGCAATATAGTTACTTTATTGATATGCAGCCCACGGCTAACGTTTCTGGGCTGTGTCAATACTCTGATGATGGTCCAAACCTAGGATCGAAACGTTATCCTTGGGCTGAATATCAATAAAGAAACTACATGGCTGCATTTTCTTCTTGTTTTCTATCTCTTTCAACAATAAAAATATTTTCTTATCAATCATTTATTAATTTAAAATAAATAAATTTCGAATTATTCAAATTTTTATTTTTCAATACTTGACGTTTTGAGATTGTATTTATAGCTTTTTATATTTTAAATTGATTTATTAAATAATATTTTGAGCTTTTTTTCCTCTACTCTCATTCACACTCACACTCTCACACACATTCATACAGTCTTTTCGGCAACTTAGGCCATATAAGACTTTGACGATAACCGTTGTAGAGAATATATCTATTGTGGGGTCAGGCATTTCTATTTAAGCCATCTGGTATCCAAATGACTTAAATAAAATCATCGGACTGCCTGGGTCCGAACCCGCGACGTTTGGTATAGGAGGTAGGCGCGCTACTTACTACGCCAAACCCGGGGGCTTCCTCTACTCAAAACAATTAGAGATTTCCCATTGTTAAGAGAGGTTATGACTCGATTTAACATTATGTCAATAATTTTTTTATGATAGGAAGCTTTATCGAGTTTTTTCTCTCTCCATTTTTTTATTAGCCTGAAATATAGGTGGCAAAGCCATAATTAAAATATAGAAGAAATATGAACATGGTGACAGTAACCTATAAGAAAGGTATTATTCCTTATCATTTCGTATTTTTCTCTTTCTCGATTATATTTTTACCTTTTTTATAGGAAAAAGTAATTTTCATATTTCTTAAATATTTTCGTTATTTTTAGAGATACATGGTCCAAATTGGTTTTGCCACCTATATTTTAGGTTAAAAAGAGAATAAGGAGAGAAAACCCGAAAAAGTTCCCTATCATAGAAAAAAGAATGTCGACATAATCTTCAAATTAGCCGAGGTTTTAATTGGAATCCTGAGATGGGCAACACTAGAACAATCTAGTAGCAATTAATTGTTTCCAGGAACCAACAATGGCGGGAGAATAATTATCGCAATGACTCTTTCTTAACAACTAACTCATTACGAATATTATTCTTTATTTTTGTAAATGTTAACTTATGATATTTTAATAATTTACATTCTTAATTGTATATAACTAATTATTGTATTAAATTTATTGAAATACCTTAAGAGAGGAGATTAACTTTGGGATCGTGCTGAGGAAACCAGGTTATTTGATATGAAGGAATACAACAAACACGATATGGAGAGTTAAGGTATTCAATATTATTCAATTTAAATTGAAGAAACAATGGGATGAAATCTTGATAGCACAAAAAAAGAGGTTAGATGGTGATCTCTGATCTCTGATCAGCTACTGACAGGGATGGCGCAGGCGCCTTGAGTCATGGAGAGCGGGAGAGAGAGAGAGGGGAAATATATGGAGGGAGCTTGACCACCCCTCTCCCAAGGGCATCCTAATACAAATCCTTTTAGTAAGTTATGTATAGAAAAATCTGGTGTGATCGTCGCATAGTACACAACCTTCCCATACCTTTGGTGATTGAAAATTGTTCGGTGCTTGTCACACCAGATTTTTTGTGTCCGCTGATATATTAGAATTCAAGATGTAAAATTTATAAAGCTGGGAAATACATTATATTATAATGTATTTAAGATAAATTAAGGTTACAAAATAAATTTTATAAATATAAAATATTTAATCTAATTAATTAATATAAAATAAAAATTTATTTTCTAGGTTTATACATTTTGAATTCTAATTATTATTATTATTAACCAATAAAGTCCCACCCATGCGTTTTTTACTTGTGATTATTTCATTGTTTTTATATTAAAAAAAAAAAAAATGAAAATCTTTATTGGATTATTATTTTTAGGTTTGAACCATGAAAGTTTCCATTAAAAAATATATTTTTTTTTTAACAATGAAATAATCACAAGTAAAAAACGCGTGGGTGGGGCTTAATATTGTCCCTCACTGTACGTGTGTAGAACACAACTTTCAATTGCCGATAGTAAAAGAAAGTTGTGTCTGCTTTATGACCAGTCACCACCAGATTTTTTTTAACAATATATGAAAAATTTTAATAAAAAATATTTGAGATGTTATCTTTTTTTGGAACGAAAAATGAGATTCAACATTTTTTTTAAGACAACTCATTTTGAAGAAACTCTATTTCCTATCAATTTTACTGTATAATTTTTTTTATTTAAAGTTCTCTCAGGTGATTCGATTTCAATGAACTAATAAAATACTTTTACCGTTTTGCATGAATCATTTTAGTTCGATAGAATATAACAAAAAGGTTACTGTAGAAATTAGAGGAAGTAAGATTCTAAATAAAATGACATTAAAATTAGCAGAATGCCTTCACTGTCACTTAAGCAGAATTATAATTAGATTTCATCACTTAAAAAACACTGTTATTTTATTATTTAAAGACATATTTTTACTTACTAAAAGTGTTTATTTATAGAGGAAGGAAAATTTAAAAATATCTATCCCGCCCCCAACGGGATCTCAAACCCGCCTCCGCATTTCAACTCTGTTTATTCATTCACCTATGAAGGTCTAATAAAAAGTTTTTTAATAGAATAGGATGAATAATACAACTCATAATAATACTTTTCAAAATTTTTTCATGTTATTAATTTTGATATGAATTAAGGGCCGGTTACTTCACCTCTAATTAACTAGCTCTCGGATAAGCTAGTCGTCTATAACTTTCGAGTCTTTTAAAATCTAGTTAGGCTAATCATATGATTAAATAAGAGGCCAGATCGTAGTTAAAATTAAGACGCCGAGCAATCAGCGTGTGGAACATCGATATACTGGATTGTTTATTTTCACGCCTCACGGGGAGGGGGGTGTCTAACTTAAATAAAAAATTTCAACCTCCTAGTTCAATCCCTTCATTGACACACACACACACACACACAGACAGACAAACCATGTCGCGAAAACAACTTTTTGGAACTCAGGGGACCTTAAAACGTGTAGACCATCCATCAAAATCTCGACATCGAATTTTTGACATGAATCCAATACTTTCTCTCTATAAATACATATATAAGCAAGAGAAAGTAAAAAGCAACCAAAAGATAAATACCATAATTTTTTTAAGTTAGAATAGTAATTTATAAAATTATCCTTTAATAAATCAACCCCTGAAAAATTTTATTCATTCTTGTTTTACTATGTAATTAATTTTTTTTATAAGCTACCCTCGCCTATTTCCCAGCAGATGGGCTTCTGTTAAAGAGAAAAAAAAATGACATTTTTTGTTCAACATCCAAAAAGAAAATTCTTGGCGAATCCCTGTTATAAATTAATTTGATTAAAAGCCGTTATTTTCATAGAAACGATTAAATATGTTTTTTTTTTTTTTTTTAATAATTGTTAAGATATTTTTAAAATTATTTATTAGAAAATGAAATGTTAGCGGGTAGCCAAAACGTAAATATAAATAACAGTGCTCTCATTAACATAGGAAAACTGATATTACGGGCCAATAATTTGAGGACCTAGTTTTTTGACTCAGGGGGCCTCAAAACGTGTATATTCATCAAAATCTCGAATCTCAACATCGAATTTTTGACATGATCACAATACTATCTCTCTCTATATTTCATATATAGGGTAAGAGAAAGTAATAAAAGATACGAATAGAAGAGTCTTCCTTAAGAAAAATTGACTTGATAGAAATTTGTTCAAAAAAGAAGAAAAATCGAGCAAATTTCCTCCCCCTATTCTTTAATCTTCTTTAATCGGGAAGAAGCAATTTGCCAAAAGGCAAAACAATAAAAAAATGCGAGAGGCTTCGATGAATGCCATTAAATATATGCACTTTGAAATAATGCATTACCCATTCTTAAAGTGTGATTTTATATTGTTATAAAGAATACACCCATCTGTATTATATTGACAATCAATTGTCCTGAAGAAGGACGCGTTTTGCGACCGAAATGTCGACGAATGAAATAAAATTAGTTAAAGATTAACTAAGATTTCTGTCTAAATTGATTCCTGGCTGCCATCCTGCTCATACTTAAAAAATAATATTGCCTATTAACCATATTGAAATAATAAGAAAAATTTATGTGACTCCGAATTTGAAAACCTAATAAAAAAATTTAATTAATTCACAAGAAATTTTACTTACAATTTTTATTAGGAAGTGGTTGGTGACTGAGGAAATTAAGGATTTCTAGTGGTTGAACTTGAAATTGCAAAGGAAATTTGTGTCCAATTTCTGTAAAAATGAAAAAAAAAAAAAAATTAGTTATCAATATCTTTTGAAATAAGCACGGCTGAATTTCGGTTGGGTGGCCTCTAAAAACAAGCTTGTGAAACGTCTTCCGGTCGCGCCATTGGTATTAATTATATTAAAAATATAATAAAGGCAAACCCTAATGACCTCTGCAGCCGAAAAAAAATTCTCGAAATAATGAATTGATTAATTAATTAAATTAAATTATGAAGAAGAAAACTAGTGGTTTTAATTAGAAGTAGACAGATGTTTTTAAGAGGAATTATGAGTATGAACATATTAGTAATAAAGTGAACATATTAGTAATAAAGTGAATTTTAATTCAAATAATTAATGAGCTAGTCGACTCATTCTTAAAAGAATGACTAATATTATAGACTTGTATATTAATAGTGAACTGGAAAGAAGAGAACAAAACTTGAAGTTTTGGAATTTATGGTTCGCTTTCCGTATTGTGGGATAAAATTTATAAATAATAAATAATAGGTCTATTCGATTATGGCTCCGTGGGCGCCCGAGGACATCCGGCGCATGCGCATCAAGGAAAAGCGATTGCTTTTCGTTACTGCGCATGTGATCTTCTTAACTACGCATGCGCCGGACGCCCACGGAGCTATAATCGTTCTTTTGAGACAATTTTGGGGGCTAAGTCCAAAAAAACCCCCCCGTTGATTTACTACAATAATCTCTTAAGTTCGGTTTCTTCAAATATAGTCAACTATATTTCGAATAAGTTACTTTTCTATGACTTTTCAATTCTAATCATTTGATTAAATAAGACCCCAGCTCGTACTATGTTAGCCAAGATCCAAAGGTCGGTAAAAGACTTAACTAAGGGATGAAATCAGAAACAGGCAGTCCTTCAGTTCTTTAAATGTCTGAGACAGACACTTCCTCTTCCTCTTTTCAACAGGCGTCAGACCGTGCGACGGGCCGGCCTGTTCTATCCTTCTCGGTCGCAAAAACGTATGATAGGGTTGGGGGAAAGAGTGAGGTCCGCCGACCCCGCATCGCGGGACAAGGCGAGGAGAGAAGAAGAAGTATAATATAATAGAGAAAACGTGATTAAAATTAATCCAGAGACTCGGAACGATGGTTTTGATTAAATTACTAAAAATAAATGTTCACAAACAAATGCTTTTATACTGGTAATCTATAACCGCGCATTTTATTTAAATTGAAATTAAAAAAAAAAAAATCAAATTTCAATCAGAAGAGTTATAGGTCTTTATATTATTACAATCATTTTGAAGAAATCAGAACTAGAGAAGTAATTTTCTCTCAAACCTTAACTCCTCCGTGTCTGATCAAGACCAAGATAAACAAGTATATAGATACATACATACATACTCTGAGGAGTAAAAATCCACCTCCAGGAAGGCTCTTTTCTCAGAAGCATCTCCCGGAGATAAAAATTCTCCTATCTCTCTCGGTCCATCTGGCTTGTTCTTAAGCCAACCAGTCTCTCTCTCTCTGTCTCTACTTTTATTAATGCATTCTAATAAATCATCATTCAAGTCAATTGATAGCTGGAAAGATGTTATTAACGACCGGGCACCCAAAACTCTTCTCCATCTTAGGAGGAAATAAAATTTCAAATGCTTAATTAAGAAAGAAACAAGCCGAGATAAAAATAAATAGGCGGGGTCATCATTATATTTAGAAAGGCTTTTGTATTTCTTATAGGCCTATACTTCAACCTTTAAAGAAGTTAGCTTATAGGCATTTCCACTTTTTTATATTACAAAAACATTTTGTAGCATATTTTTTTACCTTTAATAAGTAATTAAGGTTCTCTCCTTAAGTAATTCAAAAATTCGTGAGGAGGAAGATCAAAAAATTTTTTTATAGAGAGAT
Organism: Euborellia annulipes; assembly: GCA_023213315.1. Taxonomy (NCBI): domain Eukaryota; kingdom Metazoa; phylum Arthropoda; class Insecta; order Dermaptera; family Anisolabididae; genus Euborellia; species Euborellia annulipes. The sequence continues at coordinate 50,268 of JAKCPI010000749.1, forward strand.
AAACTAAATCAAAGATGTTAATTTTTTTGATTAAGGTCTATTATACAATATAATTGGGAAGCTCAGGGGCCCACATCTTGTGACTACGTGGAGGGCGACTACGAGCTGCCCTAGCTGGGGTTGGCAGTACTTTTGTTCTTTGCACTCAGTCTCTTCTATATTTTCAACAGGCGTCAGACCATGAGATAGGCCGGCCTGTTCTATTCCTTCTCACATAGTCCACCGACCCCGCACCGCGGGATTAAGGCGAGAAGAAGAAGATATAATATAATTGGAATTTATAAAATTTTATTGAAGTCGGCAAGAAGAAAGAAAAACTGTCATCAAGAAGAAAGAAGAAATGTCACCAAGTTGAAGAAAACTAGCAAAATCAAACTCAAACTCTACATCCTCAATATCTAGATTGGTGGCACAGATGAAGAAGGCTGTTGAACGCCCGCCTAAAGTCGGATATACAAGAATTTTTCTTAACAATATTATAATGTAGCTCTGTCTTTAATCAAAATGTTTCAATTTTAATTTACAAGATGTTTCGGTAAAAATCAAGTGGCCAAATTAACCGAAATGACTTTAATAAAATTAGTGAAGACCAGTGTCGAATTATCCATGAGGGAGGCATAAATTTCGTCTTTCTAAAAAAAATGTAAAATAAATTTCACGGGAGGGAAAAAAATGATGTTCCGCAGGACGGAAAACAAAGTTTTGAAAAAAAAAAAACTCCATGTTGCTTAATCCCGCACTGGTGAAGACCAATGCAAAAATTTATATAATCCTGTAATAAAATAGAACATTCTATTGGAACAAAATCAAAATTTTAGGATTTCATATTAAAGAATCAATTAAAGAATCAACCATCGCGAGATTGAAAATTGAATTGTATTAGTAAGATTATAACGTAAATAGCGAACCAGCTAGCCAAAACCTCACAATCCTTTAAGAGGAATAGCTAATTAGGGTTAACGTCCTAAACATTTGACAATCACCAATGTTTTTTCTTTTTTTTTTTGGTTGGCTAAGTGGTCCTTGAGCTTTTTAAGGTCAATCGATATCAATTTTTTTTAAATTAGATTAGAATACCCCTTTTCCAAGTATATAAAATAAGCATCAATTAAGATATCAAGGTTAGTTATTATTATATATTGAATTTACATTTATTATTACTTCAATTTACTCCATGTTAAATGTCTGTCATTGGAGCGTTGTTAAATAAACAAATTAAAAGCGCGTATGTTTTTTTTTCTAAGGAAAAATATAGCGGTTAAATTCGTCTAACGGAATACTAGTCAAAATGTACAGAGAATTCTTTGGAAGAGTCAACTCTACAGGATGTTCCAGGAAAGTTCATGTTTGGTGAAAGCCACAGGAAATAGGAAGTTGCTGATTTAATTAATGAAAAGACCAAACAAAGGAAAAGGCGGTAATAAATGAATAATTGTTTGTCTAATTTATAAAGGGAAAAAAATTAAAAGTCGCCGAAATTGAAATTGAAAAAACGCATAAAGCAACTTTTTTTTTAATATAAAAGAGCGTCTATTAAGGCCATTTGATTTTACAAAATGATTGAATGTATTTTTCTGGTGAGCGTTCAACAGTCTTGTTTCTCGAGGGCAACCTACCCCGATTTTAACCACTGCTTGGGATTGCGTAACAACACAAAGGTTTATACAAAAGGTGAAAAAATTCATATATTACCAAAAAATTGGTTCAATGCTTGTAGAAGATGATTAATTATTATAGGAAAGAAATAAGAAATTTATAATCAAATTTTCTTGTCTACTCTTCCTTTCATTGTCATTTAGAAAAAAGTTGTGGGAAAGAAAGTAAAAATATTTCTAATTGGATATACTGTACATAGGAGTGCTTTCTATTGTTGGAAAAGACTTTCTTTATTGTTTTTATGAGAAGGTCGTGAAGAAGATTGGAATGCGCGGTCAAAACGACTAATGTCAACTACAGAAAAAAAAAAGATTTTTTGTTATTATCAATTTCGTTTATTTTCTTCTAATAGGTAGAACACATATTTAGACGTTTTGATCGCTTAACTGACAAGGCCCCGAGATTTCGACTGCCTAAGAGCCTCTTGCTTAATCCTGCGGTTCTGTGGGCGAGGTCCCAATTCAGGTAGAAGTAAATAAAGACATTGTGAGTTTATTATTCTGGTAATCGCAAGAAGTGTCGAAAGATGAGTCATAAATTTTGGTTGACACTTTCAATTTAAGTTTCAAAAATTTCCGAAAATCATTTTAAAAAAATAATAAATATTAATAAACATGGAGTTTGAAGATTTTCTGGGAATTTTTCGAGTTTATTTAATTTTATATTACGATGGCAAGGGTTGTAATCAAAATTTTTTTGGGGGTTCGGATGAACCGAATTCCTCTCCCCTCGCAAATGAATAAATTTTAAAGAATATCCACCAACCGTTGTTTGATTAGATAAAGTTAATATAATCGTAAAAAAACCTCGAAATTCAACGGAAACTGCCAAAATGCAAACTACAATTTCTGCCGAGTAAAATGAATTACGTATATTTGTATCTAAATTTGTTTAAAAAAATTATTTTAATTTGAAATTTAGCATAGGTGTTTGTTTATTCGGTCGTGTGGCCGCAAAAAAACTAAATTTTTTAATTTCTTTCGGCCGAACCTCCTAAAAGTTTGTCTTTTGGCTAGATAATGATAATGGCAAAGTTTTAGCTAAATTGAATAACGCGAACCCGTGCCTCATCGGGGTTAAAATTTTGAAAAAGTGCGATTCTATGAAAAAACTCGCAGTTTTTACTTCATAAAACAAAAGCCAAGTGTCGTAGAAACCTGATTCTTGTCTCATTTCATAGCAAATTTAATTATCTTGAAGTTTTATTGTAACCATTTTTTCATTTAATTCACTTCGGAATACTTTCTAGGTAAAAAGGGGATATCGACATGACTACTCGTTTTTTCGGATATTTTTTTACTTTTCGAGATATAATAAAACTTTAAGAGAATTAAATTCGCTATAAAATGAGACAAGAGTCAGCTTTCTACTACACTTAGTTTTCATTTTATGAAGTAAAAACTGCGAATTTTTTCATAGAATCGCACTTTTTCAAAATTTTAACCCCGATATTGCACGGGTTCACGTTACCCAATTTATCTAAAACTTTGCCATTATCATTTTGTAGCCAAAAGAACTTTTAGGAGATTCGGCCGGAAGAAATTAAAAAATTTTGTTTTTTGCGGCCACCCTTATGAATAAAAATCATCAATTTACTTTTGTTTCATAGAAATAAAATTTTTTCTTAAATATAATAGAGAACAACCAAACAAAATGTGTTTCTATCCAAATAAAAAAAAAAATCATTAGGGATGTGTCCGGATGTTATTGTTATTTCTTTTTTGGAAGGAAGTCAAAAGAATAGCAGAACCCTTTTTTTCCCAAATTTTTTTTTCGCATAGGAATAGCTGCAGGGCAGCTGCAATCCCTAATACACCTGCCCTTTTTCTACTTCCCAGAACTATTGGTAGATATAGGGAAGGGCCAAGTCACAATCCACTTGGATAGTCAGAACTTGTATATAAACCTAAACGGAGACGACCGGTAAAGAAATTCCCGGAAAGCCTTGGGACCTTGAAGTAAGTAGTATAAACCAGGGAAAAAACTTTCACCTCTCCACTACACACACATACAAACAAGATCAAAGGTATGCTCAGAACACTTCGGGAGAGAGATAATCGCTCTACGAAATTTGCATGTGAGAATATATAGTAAAAATACTTTTTACTATATCACCCACTATTTTCTTTTTTATAGACATATGAACATTAATTAAAATATTTCTGGTTAATAATAAATAATAAGAGACAAATTAAATTAATTATATATATTTTTAACTTTGCCGACGAATCGAAGGTTAGATAGGTAGTCATGTAATCTATAATAAATTGGGTCTTTATAAACTTCTAGACAAAGTTAAAGCACCCCTTTAATTTTTGATAATAATCTTTAAAATATTTAATCTGACAGAATCGGTCATGTTTAGAAGAAATAACTGTCGAGCACTTTTGGAGTGTGAATTCGTCTCTTTTAACGGATTTTTATTTATTTATTTGTTACTTTCTCTTACCTCTATATATGTTAATATAGCCTATAGAGCAGCGTTTTCCAAACTGCGAGGCGCGCCTCTCTAGGGAGCCGCGGACTAGTCTAAGGGGAGGCGCGAATATTAACAACAACGACAAATTTTCTAAATGATTGCTAAAGTTTTATAAAAAAATAATAAATAATTGTTTGTATTGATAAATTTTTTAGCAATAAAAATTTTTGTGTTTCTATTATTAGAATATTAGTTCCAGGTTGAGCTGGAGCTCGGTTTTTTTTTTTTTTCAATTTTCTCAAAAAAAAAAAAAAAAAAAAAAAAACCGAGCTCCAGCTCAACCTGGAACTAATATTCTAATAATAGAAACACAAAAATTTTTATTGCTAAAAAATTTATCAATACAAACAATTATTTATTATTTTTTTTATAAAACTTTAGCAATCATTTAGAAAATTTGTGGTTGTTGTTAATATTCGCGCCTCCCCTTAGACTAGTCCGCGGCTCCCTAGAGAGGCGCGCCTCGCAGTTTGGAAAACGCTGCTCTATAGGCTATATTAACATATATAGAGGTAAGAGAAAGTAACAAATAAATAAATAAAAATCCTTTAAAAGAGACGAATTCACACTCCAAAAGTGCCAAAAAAAAAAAGTACATCAGTAAAGTACTAGTATTCGAAGTTTTTTAAAAGACGAGTAGGGATGTGGTATCGAAAAAAAAGTATCGATATTTGTACTTGATATCGTATCGAAAGGTATAAGAAAAGTATCAATACCAATTAGTATCGAGTATTTTTTAACATTTAACAGTAAAACCAAGAGGTGCAGAATAAAATATAAAATCTTTCCATTTTATATTAATTTTATGTTTTATAAATTAAGAAAAAATAAAGAATCAATAGAAGGATTGATTCTATATTTCATATAATAAAAAATTAGATTAGATAAAAAAAAGTAATAAAGATGAGTTCACTTCTTTTTGTCGCGGCCTGTCCCAAGCCAAGCGAGGGAAAACGACACTTGGATCAACCAACAATCAGAATGTTTCTCTCTTTATTATTTCTGTTTAATTAATCAAAACGTGGGTTTACCTGGTGATATCGAGGATGAAAAGAAAGGAGCAGGCATGGAACACTATGAATATAATCAGGTGATGTGTCGGTATCGTGGATTGTTGAGGAAGGAAACATTATTTCATGAGAGAATAGATGCAACTAAATAACAAACTTGAGGCATACTGAGGCGGCGACGACAGCGCAGCCACAGCCGCCGCAGTCGTCGTCGTCGTCGTCTTACAACCGAACAAAGCCGAACTCTCCCGAAGTGCAAGTGTGTGTGTAATTGAAAGAAGCCGGTTTGATTGTTGGATCTATTTTTAATTTCAATAATGAAAATAATATAAAAGAGAAAGATAATTTTTTTTTAAATAAAATAAATTGAATATGTAATACATTTTTAATATTTTAAATGAATTAATAAATAAAAATAGTAAAATTTTTAAATATATAAAAAAAAAAGATTTTATTTTCTCTATAAAAAATGATTTCTCTCTATGTACAAATAATTAGTAATTGTATTTAAAAATATGGAAAAAAATAAGGTATATATGACGAATAAAAAGTAGCACGGCCCTAAAAAAAATCTCCCCCCCCCCTGTGATCGAGATAGTGACAAATGTCAATATTGATAATTTTAAAGCCAAGGGTTCGAATCCCAGGCAGTCCGATGAATATTTTTTTAATATCTTTTCGGCATCTCAAGCTATTTAATATAATAAGACTAACGATATTCATTATTAAATACAATATATAATATTGGGGTCCAGGCATAGGCGCCGGAACTGGGGGGGGGAGGCAAGGGTACATTGCCCCTGGCATCCTATAGGGGGGGGGGCAAAGGGGGGGCAATATGTCTTCTTTTATTTCATTTATTTTTAAAAATGATATATTTTTACTTTTGAAAAATAAAATCTTCTAAATTAAAAAAAATTAAAAGAGTAAGAAATTCATTTTTTTTTCCAAATTTTTTTGATAAAATCACTAGCAAATTTTTAAAAATTTTAATTTTATTAAAATTGTGATTTTATTTAAAATTTTTTAAAGTTTTATAGTAGATTTGTTTTTGTTTTATACTATTTGAACCAGTAGCGTAGCCAGGATTTCTGCTTGGGGGGGGGGGGCCAAAAGTTTTATGAACCCCCCTTCTCCAAGAAACTTAAAGTGGAGAAATTTTTTTGATAATATAATAATTATAAATAAAAAAACAAATTTAAAAAAAAAATTTTTTTCTTGAAATAAAAAATAATTTTAATACAAAATTCGTAAATATTAGAGAATTTTACAATTATTTATAAGTTTTTTGTTAGATTTTAGAATTTATGAGAGTTAATAAAATAATTATTAAAAAAAAAAATCATTAGGGAAAACAATAGGTATTTTTTGTTTTGGAGAAGGCTTTGGGGGGGGGGCGGCCCCCTGGGCCCCCCTGAATACGCCACTGATTTGAACATATTAAATTATTTTAATTTTCTAAGAAAAATCCTTTTGCCCCCCCCCCCCTGATTCAAATTCGTTCCGGCACCCCTGGGACCAGGCACATTTATTTATATCATTTGGTATAGAAATGATTTAAATAAATATTAATCGGACTGCGTGGGATCCGAGCTCGTGCCCCGTGGCTTTAAGATTATCAATAAATGAATATTTAAATCAATTGGTATAAAACCAGTTGGTATAAATAAATAAATAAATGTGCCTTGATCATATATAACGTCTCTTCTTCTATTTTTGCCTTATATCCCGCGGTGCGGGGTCGGCGGTCATGTGTTTTTGCGACCGGGAAGAAATAGAACAGGCCGGCCCGTCCAGTTTGTTGAAAGTATAGAAGGGAAGAGACTGACATGCAAAGAACAGAAGTTCTGGCAGTCCCAGCTAGGGCAGCTCGTGGTCGCCATCCACGTACCCACAAAATGTGGGCCCCTGAGCTACTCAGGGGTCATCAAAACGTGCATTTCCGTTGACATCGATATTTGTTTGCGATCATCGCATTACTTTCGTTATACTATATATTACATATATAGGTAAAAGAAAGTAAAAAAAAAAACGGGCCAGAAGGGGAATATAGCCAGCGAGAGAGGAGAGCAAAGTATGTTAGGTCGATCGACCCCGATTCCGTGTTAAAAACAAACGTAAAATTCAGCACGAAGTGATTTTTTTTAAGAATGACCCTCTCTAATACACGCACGCTATATATTTAATGTGTGTCAGAGGATATAAAATGTTTATTTAGCAATGTGCAAAAAGTTCGGGAAGATAAAGCTATTTTTTTTTTTTTTTCATTTGTTATTGTTTATAGATTTTAAGAATAAAATTGTCTTGTGTCTCTGCCAAGATAAGAAACATCAAAGTTTGTGGGCCAAGGTAGGGCGCATACAAAAATAACTAAAAGAAAATTCAAACATTGTTCACAAAGCTACACCATAATTGCATTTAAATAATTCTTTTTTTTAATTCTGACTCATACTTTGATAGTAATTAAATCTAAATAATTTTAAAACAATTTTTTTATATTTGTGCATATTTCTAGAGAATGCAAATGAATTAAGTAAAAGCGAATTCAATTTATAAATTTACATGATAGATAAATAAATATTTATAAATTAAAAAAAAAAAAAAAAAAAAAAAAAAAGGAAAGGTGATTATCAAATGACAAAGATGAAACACATGAGTTTATTTTTTTAAAGATCCTTTAGCTTCATTAAATATATCTTCTAATTGGTGTGTAATTTTAGATTGATGGGCATGCGACGATGGTGTGATTAAAGTCTACACTAATTAATGGATCACACGAAAGAAAAAAACACCACATATTCGTTCTACCCATTAGAAAAGTGAAACCTCTACGTAAAACTCACATACTTGATTGAAAATGGTTGGGAAATTGGCACCGACAGCCGCTTTTTTCTTGTTTCCGAATGTCAAGAATATGGTAAAGTAAGCTATAAGCACATACAGTGAGGGTCAATATTAAGTCCCACCCAGGCGTTTTCTACTTGTGATTATTTCATTGTTTTTATAAAAATATATATTTTTTATATTTTTTATAAAAACAATGAAATAATCACAAGTTGTATGACTCCTGGTCTATGAAAAAATATTTTTCTAAACTATGTATAGAAATCATAGATAGGACTTAAAAAAAAATTAAAAAATTTAAAGGTAGATGGAATTATGCCCCCCCCCCCCCAGACACATAATTTTTGCTTAAAAATGATAAATTTTAAAGAATAGTAGAGAAATAAACAATAAATAACGGTGGGATGGAGATATCAACCAAATTGAATGCTCTAGGTTCAATAAAACTCCCAGAATAAGACGTTTTGGCCTGAATTTATTTGCCCAACTTCAGTTATTTGAAATTATTCACATAATGCAACGCGGACTTGATTGAACCAGGATTTGTCAATAATAAAATTGATTTGCTTCATATAAAATGAGACGGGCCGGCCCGTCGGATGGTCTGACGCCTGTTGAAAAGAGGAAGGAAGAGACAGACATACAAACAAATGACTTAAATAAAATCATCGGACTGCCTGGGATCCGAACCCGCGATCCTTGGTATACATTACCAGCTCGCTAACCCCTACCTACATCAAGCCCGCGGACACATGAACCATATAATTTTGTATGAAGCAAATAAATTTTATTATTGACAAATCTTGGTTCAACTATATAAGCTGAAGATGGCCAAATAAATTAAAGCCCAAACGTGGAAGTTTTATTGAACCTCGAGCATTCCAATTTGACTGATATCTCCACCCCTCCATTATAATCCCATCACAGCCACAACTTCAAGCAACAACCATGAGTAACACCATAAAGAGGCGATAGATGCTATTAAAATCATTTTCATGGACTTTTATTTATTTTAGTTAACATAAAATTAAATTTTGTGGAAACCATTAACAATTTTAAACATGATCATATGATACCTTTCTTGCCTCTGGTTTTTTTTTTTCTTATGTAACCTAAGTATGATCTATTTCTAAGGGCCGGTTGCTTCATCCTGGGTGAGCTTGTTAGCCCCGACTTTTTTGTAGTGCAGAAACCCACTTCAGTTTTATTTTTATAGTAAAATATACGATATTTCATCATTTTATTGCTAAAAGAAGTATTCTAGAAGTACATATATTTGTTATTTTACCTTATATTCTACTTATTTTATCAATAAAATGATGAAATGTTCAATATTTTATAAAATATGTTATAGGCTTGGGCCCGCTTGAATCAGACTCGTCGCCATATTTAGCCCTGAGTTAACCTCACTTTTGAGTAATTTCATATAGATATATTGGGAATTGGAGCCAAGGTCCGGGCTAAAGTTGCCCAGGCCCAAAGGTGGGGCTAAGATTTAGCCCTGGGTTGACACGTACGAACATGTATTATGAACTCAAGCATCCTAACTTCACCAATATAAATGTAAAAAATAATATAAATTCAATATGGAATCTACCGTTTTTTTGTTATTATTCATTTTATGTCAATCATGATTATACTCGTATATCCAGGATATATTGCAAGTTGTTGAGTATTCTCCTAACTTCATCTAAAGGGCCCCATACACGTTCAGGCCGTCCTCAAGGAAAAAAGTCTCAAGGATTTCCTCGAGGATTCCCAAGGAAAAATTCGGACATACACGCTAGGGTTTTCCTCGAGGAAACGGACTTGAGGATTATCTCAAGACCAACACACTAGTTCTCTTTTGACAGTTCTTGTAATTAATTGTAGAATTTTTTAGTATGTTTTCATATTCAGATAAAATTATTATAAATAATTAATAATAATAAATTATTGATAATAATAAAAATTCTTATATTTTTAAATTAAAATTTAATAATAGAAACATTCTAATTAAATTAATCTAATTAATATAGATACCTTTTTAAGCCAAAACAAAAAAAATATATTTTATAATTTTAATTATTTATAATAATTTTATTTATTTTATTATTTATATTTATTTTAGTCTTTTTTGGCATTTAATTCCTATTTATTTCAAATGATTTGTAGTCAATTCAAATGAAATAAATATTTCTCGCTTAGGTCGGGAATAATTCTTTTCTCTGAGTCATGGATCACGGGCTATTTGGAAATATTCCAAATACATATTTTAAAATTCCCGCCTGAGGTTGCCTGAAGTGGCCATACACGCAGCGATAAACTGACAGAATTCCGGCCTCGAGGAAAATATTATTGAATTTCAATCAGGATTTTTTGGCCTCGAAGGCCGCCCTGGCCTCGAGGCCCTACCACATTCACGTTGAGGATTTTCCTCGAGGCCAGCCCCTATTCCGGCCGGGCCTTGAGGAAAATGGGATGGTGTATGGGGGGCCTGAAATTACATGTCTTGTTAATAAAACTTTTGTCTTCAAATTGAATGCAAATTGATATAATATTGATAAAATATTTATATAAATATTTTCAGTTGATATTTCTTTTGTCAGGTGAAAATAAAATATGTATTTCTTTTTGAAATTATCTTTATTTGAGCCACACAGCTGGCAATTTGTCAAAATATTGTGAGTGGAACAATTGACAAATTGTTAAGTGAACACTAATAAATCTTGTTTATTTTTTGAAAATTTTCAAATTTTAGCAGAGAAAAAAATTAAATTCTTATATTTAAATGTATATTAATAATATTTATTTAAATTATGGGTGATAATATCAATTTTTATTTTTAATAATTTTTATAAGTATGCCTTAATAGAGTTGCAAACTTCCACAAACAGAATTATGATTTGTTCCCCGGAAGAGGGGTTTCTGCATTACAAAAAAAAGCCATTTAGCCCGGGGCTAACAAACTCACCCAGGATGAAGCAACCGCCCTAAAGGGCCAAAGATCTCAGTTAAGAGTTTTGATCCCTTGTGTCCTTAATTCTCCGAAAACCCAAACAGACTATCTTTTTTTTGTTAGAAAATAAGAATAGACTCAAAAGCATTAAAAAAAAAAAAGATGAGTGTCACCAAACAAAACAAGGGGGACCTTGACTCTCAGAGACAGACAATGTTTATTTCTGGAACCGTTTCAATATAAATAACATACTTGATAAAAAAAAAAAAACCCTTTAAAAATGACGGGATCTATAATAATGATGTATCTTAGAAGTTATAGGTAAAGATCTGATTTATAGATCTATGCAATAAAAAAAAAACATTCACTAGGGGGAATAATTAGAAAAGAATACTTCCTATATCAAATGGCACCATGGATATATTAAAATGAGAATTTTTAACAAAAAAAAAATCTGGTGTGACTGGCGCACAGCACACAACTTTCTCTTACCTTCGGTAATCGAAAGTTGTGTTCTGTGCTTGTCACACCAGATTTTTTGTGTCGACATGTATTTAGTTCCCGACAGTATGGAACATGAATTCAGATGTAAAATTTATAAGTATGGGAAAATATTTATATTTTGTTACCATGGCAACCATTTCTCCTATCTTCCCTATGAAATACAAGAGTAAAGTGGTCTTCAGAAGATTTCAATCGCAAAATGAGAATATACATTTGAAAGAGCATCTAAAAAATAATTGATTTTTGAATTTTAAAAAAAACGTTGGAGCAAATTTTGAGAAAATCGAAAAAAACTGAAAAAGTACATCAGTAAAGTACTAGTACTCTTTGGCCGATTTCGATTAAAAGCTTATTTTTCCGGTCCCGGGGGTGTTTAACTTAATTATAAAATTTCAACCTCCTAGCTCAATTCCTTCATGCTTAAAATTGAACACACACCCACCCACCCACCACACACACACACACACACACACACACACACAGACAGACCATGTCGCGAAAACCAGTTTTTTGGATTCAGGGGACCTCAAAACGTGAAGATCCATCAAAATCTCGACATCGAATTTTTGACATGAATCCAATACTTTCTCTCTATATATATATTACATATATACATAGGTAAGAGAAAGTAAAAACAAACTAAATATAGTTGGAATTGCATTGAATCCTTAAAAATTTGTCAGCCGCTTGAGATAAACCAACTGACAAACACTGACTTCATTGAAATATTGAATGAATACCTTGATTCGGGCTTGACAAATCATAGATTTATTTAACAATTTTGTGAATATGTTGGATCCAATGCCCTGGAGGAGGAAATTCTGGGATCGATACCCAAGGGCCAAGAGACGTCTAGCCCACCAATAAAAAAACATACTCCCAAAATTGTTAAATATTTTGATTTGTCGAGTCTAAAACCAAAAAATATATTCTTCATGCCCTTGCATACGATTGCTTGCTTTCCATTTGGGAAAAAACAAGTATAAATATTTATCATTTCATAAAAAAAAATATGATCGAAATAAATTCAAACCACAGGTTTATTTATTTGTAAGAAATGCTCAATCATAAATTTAATCATTCATGAAGTATTAAATCCATTTTAAGAAATATTTAATTATATTTTCACTTCTATCTTATTTTTTATTACTCTCCTCTATGTCAGGCTGTGAAAGCCTACATTTTCTCTTAAACACTCAGCCTCACTGTGAATTTCAAAGGAATTTAATAAAATAAATATTAAATCATTCTTTAAAATTTATTTAGAGTAGGAAATAAAAGCAGTAATAATAAATTTATAAAATTGAAGTCATTCTTTCACATATCGAAGTGTCTTTTTGATAACAAAAAAAAGATACTTAATTCATCTATTTATCCTACATATGAGGATTTTAATTTCATTTTTTTAATCATAATAAAATGTAATTATTACTTACTTTAAAATATCCATTTTTATGTGTTTGAAGACGAATATTTGTCGATGAAGCACTTTTTTTACGGTACACTCACTCACTAACAATCGAATGATTAAAAAAAAAAAACTTATTGTTGAATCACGCTTACTACTTGAGTTTTTTATTTATATAGATTCCCAACACTTTAAAGATTTTTAAAACAATGATTAATAAAAAAAAAATAAATAAATAATTTATTCGAGAAAAAAAATAATTTGTCACTTGTCACTTAACAATTTTTTTTTTTTTAAACACATGGCGCTGCTCTCATCCGCGCAGATTTTTTAAATTTGAAAATTAAAAAAAAAAAAAAATTAATAATTTAAATTATATTATTTTTTGTGAAAATAAAAGCACTAGTAAAAGAATTTGATTTTTACTAATGATAACAACTGTGAAAGTGTAAACTCCAAAATAAAAGCACTATTTCTTAAAAAAAAAAAAAAAAAAAAAAAACATACTTGACTTTATAATCATTAAAAAAATTATTATTTTTTAAAATTTATTAGGGTTGGTAACACGACCATTTGCCAAAAAATAAAATATTAATTTAAAGCTTCAAAGGGGGGGGGGGGGGCAAGTGCCTCCTATTCATGCCAAACCTTTAAATTAATTACCACCCGCACAGACACCGTTTTTCCCAGAAAAGGCAATTTTTTTATTAAAGCTATGAAAAATTTAAACAATTTGTTAATAATCATTTTCAATTTTTTTTTTTTAATTATACCTCCTGTTATATAAGTTTTTTTTTTTTTTTAAATTTTTTATCTTTACAAGAATCAAATAATTTAATGTCTAGTTGACCATGAGCTTAAATTATAATTCATCAAAAACCTTGTTGTATGATTTAGGGAATCATTTTTGATGTTCAAATCTTAATGATCCCCCCCTTTTTACTTTTTTCAATGTTTTGGGATATTTTACTTTCTCTTACCCTATATATGAAATATATAGAAAGTATTGGATTCATGTCAAAAATTCGATGTCAAGATTTTGATGGATATACACGTTTTGAATCCAAAAAAGTGGTTTTCGCGACATGGTCTGTCTGTCTGTGTTCAATTTAAAGCATGAAGGAATTGAACTAGGAGGTTGAAATTTCATATTTAAGTTCGACACCCCCCTGGAGCGTGAAAATAAGCTTTTGAACAAAATCGGCCAAAAAGTACTAGTACTTTACTGATGTATTTTTTAAGTTTTTTTTCGATTTTCTCAAAATTTGCTTTAACGATTTTGATTAAATTTCATAATTCAACTATTTTTTTCATGCTCTTTAAAAAGTCAATTAGTGAAATTTTTCGTGGAAATTGTTTGAAGTACACTTTACTGATGAGGATGCTTTTGTAGCTCAGCGCTATCTATGCATCGCGTGGTCAATTTTGGAACTTAGGTGCTAAGGGCAACTAAATGTATCTCGACACAAAAAATCTGGTGTGACTGGTCGCACAGCATAAAACTTTCTCTTACACTTCGGCAAGAGAAAGTTGTGTACTGGCTTCAGAGATTTTGTGTGAGATAATTAGTTAAAATTAAAATTGAGATTCATAGATGGCTTTAAGCTACAAAAGCATCCACATCAGTTAAGTGTAATTGAAATAATTTCCACGAAAAATTTCACTGATTGACTTTTAAAAAAGAATGAAAAAAAAGGTTGAATTATGAATTTTAATCAAAATCGTTTAAATATATTTAAAAAGAAAATGTATAAATTTAAAATTCATTAAAAGAAAAGGTAATAAATTAAGGGACCAAATGTTCTAAATACTTTTCTTTAATTATTATCTTTCTAAAGGCTTGTCCCTCTTGTTATGCCCTTCTCAAATTCTTAACGACCTTTTGCTACCTTCTGGGTACTCTGAAGGGCACAAAAAATCCAAATTGAATTTTTCCACCACTACAAAAAAAAAATCAATTCTGAAAATTCGCGCCCCTATTATCTGTCACGAAACCCAACATATGGTTGGCTATTTTGAGGAAAGGTTCATTTGTGGTCTCTCCAATAAATTATACCGTAAATAATGTTATATTTTAATGAAACATTGTGTTGGACGAAAGCACATCTTTTATTATATAAAAAAGATTATTACTCTCGTTAATAAGGCCTCTTTTTCTAGATAATATACGTATTTGAACCTCTTAAATTTAGATCATTTGCCGTTATTTCGGACCCTCTCTTTTTATTTTATGTAATTATTCTTTTTAATTACACATTCATTTTATTGACTTCATAAATATTTTCAACATCTCAGGTTGTAATACTAATGAAGGAAAAAATAAGAAAATAAATAAATAAAAATCGTAAGAAAATCATTTATAGGTAGAATTCTTAAGAAATAATTAAAATTTATTATGTTTAAAATTTTTTATATCAATATTATATAAAATAAATGATCTATTTTTTTTGTTGTAAATATTGTTATTTTATCAAAGTATAGTTATTTAATTAATTTCATATACTGTAGATAGTATAATTTATTGGAAATTAATAAGTAAATTTTCTGGAACTTTATCAGAAGTGATCTTTTCATTTATATTCTTTTAATTTGATAATATCAAATTATTACAGATTGAGATATGATTAAGTTATTAATTTAATTACGAGATAAATTTTTAATTTCAATATTTTTTTATTCTAAATGAATAAAGAACCCAAGCAGACATTTGTTGGAATTGGTTCTTTATATTAAAAATATGGTGTGACTGGTCGCATAGCATTTATAAACGTGGGAAAATATTTACCAAGGTATATTTTGTTACCATTGGAACTATTTCTCCTAACTTTCCTATGAAGTACAAGAGTAAAGTGGTCTTCAGAAGATTTCAATGGCAAAATGAAAACATACATTTTAAAGAGCATCTAAAAAATAATTGATTTTTGAATTTTAATCAAAATTGTTGGAGTGAATTTTGAGAAAATCGAAAAAAAAAATGAAAAAGTGCATCAGTAAAGTACTAGTACTCTTTGGTCGATTTTGTTCAAAAGCTTCGTGCCATGTGCCATGGAAGTGCCTAACTTAAATATAAAATTTCAACTTCCTAGCTCTTTTCGTTTTTGATATATTTTGTTCATAGACAGACAGACCATATCGCGTATATCCGTCAAAATCTCGACAACGAATTTTTGACATGAATCCAATACTTTCTTTCTCTATATATTAACATTTATAGAAGTAAGAGAAAGTAATATATATATCTTCGTCTGATTATTCCCGTTGTGCGGGGTCGACGGAATTAGTCATTCATAGGTTTTTGCGACCGGGAAGGAATAGAACAGGCCGGCCTGTCGCACGGTCTGACGCCTGTTGAAAATATAGAAGGAAGGGACAGACACGTAAAGAACAGAAGGACTGCCAGTCCCAGCTCGGGTAGCTCGTGGTCGCCATCCACGTACCCACAAGAAGTGGGCCCCTGAGCAAATATATCATGTGGAAGATCCGAGATTTTAAAAATATGAAAAAAAAAAAATATTTGTGTGATCGAAAATTGCTTCTAGCAAAGTATAATTATCTTTTTATACACAGTTCAGTAAATAAAGGAAAATACATGAAAATAAATAAGAATAGAAGTTTTTTGCTAAAGGTCTTAGAACCAAGGAACCTAATTAAAATGCAAAGCTTTCTCTTATGAGATTCAGTGCCGGCCGGATATATGATACAAGAGAGCTTTGAGGCTAAAGTTTTGAGTTTCAAGGATAATATACAATATGTTAATATTTTAACAATATTGGAATTAATAGAATAATAATCAGTTAGTGTTATTGTTGCTCACAATCATGAGTAGATACAACACTAATCATAATGCTATCCAGAACTCTTCTATAAGTCTAGCTCAGCCACTTAATTAGAATTTAGTCCTTTCTGATAAGTTCAATCAAAATTTCCGCTTGGGATCGTCTTTTCACTTTTATAACAGAACAGAACAAACACTTGACTGAAATCAATTAACCAAGCAATTTTTGTAAGGACTTTTTCACATGAATTTAAAATCAAAATATCACTTCCGTTTAATTTAAAATTACAAAAACTTGAATATAAATATATAGACATACTAGTCAGGGGTTATAAAGAGAGAAGGACAGCGAGAGGGCCCGGAATTTTTGAAATACTATATATTTAAAGGAATATATATTTCTATATTTTCATAAAATGAAAAATTAAAAATATATACATTTAATAAAACTAATTAGAACTTTGCATATAGACTCCTGATTTGGGGGGGGGGGGAGTATTAGGCAAATTTTTCGTTGTATTGTTTTGAATAGTATGAAAATAGAATAGTAGTCAATTTCACGGATATAATCAAGTTCAACTTTCATTATTTATTAGAAATTTCAAACAAAAAATTGGCCTATTTTATTCATTCAGAATTATTGAAAATAATAAATACATTATTTGCCTATGTTATTTTTTCAATTCAACTTTTTACTTTCTCTTACCTATATATGAATATATAGAAAGTATTGGTTTCATGTCAAAAATTCAATGTCGAGATTTTGATGTATATACACGGCCAAAATGTACCAGTACTTTACTGATTTACTTTACTTTTTAAGGTTTTTTTTTTTTCTTTCTTTTTGATTTTCTCAAAATTTGCTCCAACGATTTTGTTTAAAATTCATAAATCAATTAATTATGTTTTAGATCCTCTTTAAAATGTATATTCTCATCTTGCCCTTGAAATTTTTTGAAACACACTTCTACTCTTGTACAGGGAGTCCCACCAATGCGTTTTCAACTTGCTGTACTTCATAGGAAAGATAGGAGAAATGGTTGCCATGGTAACAAAGATAAATTTTATATCTTGAATTCAAATGTACTGTACTGTCAAAAACTAAATATATGTCGACACACACACTGATGTGACAAGTACAGAATACAACTTTCTATTTCCGAAGGTAACCAGTCACATCAGATTTTTGTTAATCAATTTAGAAAAACATGCCCGAAATATATTTAATATTTAGTAAAAAAAAGATGTAATAAGGTGAAAATAAACCCCTGAAGCTTAAATGGAATATTGAATAATACATGTTTTTTTTTTCATTATTATCACATTTATTTTTAAAGACATACAACACCGTTTTCTGTCAAATAATGTATTTTATTAAACAACCTTCATTTCCATGAATTCTGAAAGCTCTGAATTTTTTATTAATATATTTCCTCTCAGAAAATCCAATACTCTTGGTCTGCAATTGAGGATTAAGTTTCAGTTTAAAAAAAAAAATTATTTTTTGGTTGACTAGATTTGAAGCTAAAATAATTAAGGATGAGTTGAATCTTGAAAAAAAAGTGAGGCGCCGTCATATATAAGCTTTAATTTTTTTTTTTTTTCCTTTTCCTTCATTTTTTTTTATTGAAGGCCATTTACTCTTCTGTGAGTTCCATCTGTGATTGAGCTCTCTCCATAGAAGATGAAAGGGGGCCCCGGATGAAGGCGCCCCTCAGGCCATTCACACGTTAATCCGGTTTTCCTTGGCCCACGCTTTAATGCCCCGGATGACCGGCTCTACCTGTGCAGTTGGGCTGTTACGTAGAAGTTGGACGACTTCAGCCAAAGTCTCCGGGGGTCTCTGTCCTGCAACCACCTAAAACCCCAAAATAAATCATACAAATATTAGCTTTCTAATAAAAAATTGAATAAATAAATGATTTCTAGGATAATAATAATTATAATAGACTTGCTGCTCCGTATTGTTTCTGCAGTCTTAACTCAGTGATATTTTTTCTAATTACATTTAAATCAGTGGAAACACTAAGGGTTGCAGAGGTTAATACCCTCCCCTCCCCAACCCCCCAAAAAGAGGAAAAAGGCATGTTTTTCTTTTTTTTTTAAACAAAATGTTTGCATTAGTTTTTAATATTATTAAATATTGAATTATATGAATTCTCTTCGCGGCTTATATACGCCGATGTATACGTCCGTATATATATTATAGGCCTATATCTTCTTCTTTCTTCGCCTGATAATTTCCGCGGTGCGGGGTCGGCAAGAAGGGTTTTTGCGACAGGGAAGGAATAGAACAGGCACGGTCTGACGCCTGTTGAAAATATAGAAGGGGAGAGACTGACATGCAAAGAACAGAAATACTGCCAGTCCCAGCTAGGGCAGCTCGTGGTCGCCACCCACGTACCCACAAGATGTGGGTCCCTGAGCAAGATATATATATTATTATATATATAATTTCTTATAAATTGATGTTTTATGGCAGTGGAGATTTACTCAGGAGTCGCAGGGACTTTGCAGGTAGGAGATTAAATAAAAAAATATTTTATTTAATTTTTATTTGCCGACGTTTCGGTCGCCAATACGACCTTCATCAGGGCAAATAGTGTCAATTATACACGATCTTGACAATATTTGCCCTGATGAAGGTCGTGATTGGCGACCGAAACGACGGCAAATAAAAATTAAATAAAATATTTTTTATTTAATCTCCTGGCTGCAAAGTCCCTGCGAAACCTGATTAATTTCTTATTTATATTGAATTGATCTCTAAAATGGGCGAGATAATATAATGAATGGTGGGATCTAAAAATGTACTATTTCCGAATTATAAAATGAAAATCATTTCATGGAGACTTCCATCCCCTCCATGTCTATGACCCTAAGAAGTCATAGATTTTCAAAGAAAAAAAAAAAAAAAAAAAAAAAAAAAGACTATTATCAAATTTTCAGAGAAATACTAAAAGATAGTTGAAATTGTTAACAGGTAGTGATCATAACATCTAATAATATATGCAATGCGTATGGCGAAGTCGTTGGAAACGCCCTCGAAATTCAATAAAAAAATATTTATCGTCAATAATAGCATTTATTTATTTATTTATGTGAATGTTTAAACGAAATGCTAATGAAAAATCTTCTAGGAAAGAAATTTTTTTCACCCCCAAATCTTTTAAATTAAATCTTTATTGTTGAGGCAAAAAAAAAACTTTCTTTACTTCCATTTATTGAATGCTGTGTTGAATTCCACTTCTTAAATTCTAAGTACTAATTTACCAACAATTTACCTCATCACCTACTTTGTTATATAAAACGGAAAAATTTATATTCATGATAGTTGAGCAACAAGTTCGAAAAAAAAAAAAATTCTTGAGAAAATTGTTGTGTTGACAGGCGAATGTACTTTAAAATTAACGAAGGGATTGAAAATCCGTTTCATAATTAAAGTTTTTAAAAAGTTAGAAAAAAAAAAACATCATCCTTGAAGGCATTGAGGAAGAAAGTTACACGCGAGAGGCCGAAAACGTATAATAGGTGATCATACTTGTTTGGAAAAAAAAATACTTAAAATACGAATAGTTATCTTTAAAGTAGTACAATTTTTAATAATTATAAAATAATAAGGCTTTATTTTTATACTTTATTAGTCACAAAAGGTGGGCAAAAATACTTAATGTTGCGATCTAAATTTTTTATAATGTCATATTTTTACTTTCTTTTACCTATACCAGGTATATTTTCTGTATCTTCCAAAAATATCCGCTATAGAAGTGCACCGTATCGGTGGAGAAAAAAATATGGGAGGGGGGGTAACTCGGTTTATTCGTATATAAATAAGCAGTTTTTTCACAAATTGCCGCTCCTAAAATTTGCCTCCCCCTCTTCGGAGGGTTCGGGAATACGCCCCAGCACTTCTCTAGGAAGGGCTGAGTCAGATCTCTAGCCAATGAATACTTTTGGCTGATAAAGAGAGAGAGAGAGAAAGTATTGCATTCATGTCAAAATTTGTTGATATTTTGATGGAAATACAAGTTTCAAGGTCCGCTGAGTCCAAAAAAGTGGATTCCGCAAAATGGTCCGTGTTCAATTTTTTTTTTAAGGTCTTTTTCGGCATCTAAGGCTATTTAGACTCCATCTCTATTTATTTCAAATGATTTGATAGTCAAATAAATTTTTCTCGCCTGGGACGGGACCCCAGGGCGAGAAGCTAGTGTCTTCTCTCTGAGCCACGGGTCATGGGCTTATAAATTTATAGTAATGAAAAAATGAGCTACGAGGTTGAAATTTTATAACTTTCTGAGGCTCAAACTTTTAAATAAAATCGGCCAAAGAGTATTAGGGCGTTACTATTTTTCGGTTTTCTCATAATTGGCTCTAACAATTTTGATTAAAATTCATTCAAATTTTTTAGATGCTCAGGGAGGGGGGTTCCCAGCTTAAATATCTAATTCGTTTTTGAGTTATCTTGTTAAAGCCACAGGCAATTATTGGAGAAGTCGAAATTAATCAACCGAATTAAGCGAATAAACTTTTGAATGAAAGTTTCAAATTCAGCTCATGATAAAGTTAGTTATCGAGATATTATGATTTCTAATTAGGCCGTATCTACTCTCTCGAAGTTTACGCTTGGCTGTGTTTTAATCTATAAATTAAATATCTCCTTAAGGTGATTTAGTCAACGATTGTGAGAATTTCATTGAGAATAGGCCGGCCTAAACACTGGCTATAAATTAACAAGTAACTTGATTGAATCAATTTTTTCTTTTCATGTCTCCTAATACTGTATTTTGGTTATTAAACTTTCTGTAAAATAAATTAAAAAATAATTTGCTTTGTGACTGTGATGTGATTATAATGAAGCGATAGAGATATCAGCCAAATCGGAATGCTTGAGGTCCAATAATAAAACTCTCAGAATGAAAAAAATAAATAAATAATTCTGTTTTCAATTATTATAAATAATCGACTACTATCCACTACTGTAAATGTAGATGATTCTATGTAAAGCACAAATTAATTTTACCTACATAACTTGGATATTATTTGGAAATGATCCACTTGAATTTTTGCGTTAGGAATTCTCATTTTTACTTTCTCCGAGAAGTGAAAGTATTGTAATCATCAAAAAATCAAAAAATTTTGCAATCAAATAACAATAGCTATAAAAGCCTCTTGAGAAAACGGTCTAAATAAATTAATTTATTCCTTTAAATCAAAATTTTTTTTTTAGAACAAGATAAAAGTAAAGCAATTATGCACATATAATATTTCTTTCTTGGAATATATCTAACTAAACCTGAAATAATTTTATTAAATCTCTTCCAAGATATAATCTACCTGTCGAATTTTTATGTGGAAATTAGAGAAAGTAAATTAGTAAAAGTCCTAGAAATTATTTATTTTACTCATTGTAATTAATTTGATTTTAGAGAAAGGAATTTTTTTCTCAATATATTGATTAATTACTACCGAAATATTCCAGGTAATTGTTTGTTTTTTTTTGTTTTTTTTATCTCACAACAGAGTTTTTTTTTATTTACGTTTTATCTTGTTTTTTCTTATCTCAAGCCAAATCCCATATTCGGATTGATTTCCGAAGATTCTCTCGAATTTAAAGTAGAGAAAATCTAAAAGTAACATAAAACTTTTAATTAACTTTTAAAAACTCGTTTGCTTAAAACTTTTTAATTAAGTGGTTATAAGTTCATGGTTAAAACTTTTTTTTATTTATTTAAGAAGATTTCTACAAGATCAGTAGGGAAACTGTGAAATAAAAAAAAAATTCTTACAAGCTTTTGTAAATATGAAATCTTTACAATTTAACAAAAAAATTAGAATATTAAATATTCTTACAAGATTGACGATGAAATTGTGAAACAAAAGCTGCTCTAATCTATAAGTTGCAGATTAATTCACTTTGCTTAAGATCAGCTACATACTCAAACAAGCAACTTACTAATGGCTTTTTCGGAACAATTTCTCTGGAGAACCTGTAGTAAACATTCTCAATTTTTAAGGGGATTTAAAGATTAAGCATGAATGATCTCATGCAGCTTTGGAGCAATTAATCTAAAAATGGATTAGTCATTTGAATTGAATATCTTATAGCCAGAAAAAATTCGGGAATGACTTTCCCTAGACTTTCTCGTGTTCTCAGCAAATGCTGATCAAATGATCACTAAAATTGCAGATTTGTATCTTTTTTTTCGATGTCAAAAAAAATTACAAATTTCAAAATTTTTTATAAAACTTTTTAGGTAAAGTACTATTTTCGCTTTGAAGTTTTTACTCCAAAACTTAAAACAGATCTATAATACAATTTAAGTGTAAGAAGTTTATACCAAATTTCATGGCTTTTTGCGTTTTTGATTAAGTCAATTTGTTATCACACATCAAATTTTTTTTCTATCTCAGGTCTATAACGTTGAAAATCATTAAAATCTCGAGATCTGATTACAATACTTTCACTTCTCGGAGAAAGTAAAAATGAGAATTCCCAACACAAAAATTCAAGTGGATCATTTCCAAATAATATCCAAGTTATATAGGTAAATAAATAGAAGCAGGACCCAAAAAAGACCTTAAATGATATTATAAATCAAAAAAATACTTACTAAAATATACATAAACTAAGATTAATGCCAAAAAAGTTTTTTATTGCTATTGATATTCTGGTCTATGAAAAAATTTAAAAATTTGTACTCTTAGGGAAATTTATCTTATACTGATACCATCTCTGGCATCATCAGTAAGGGGCCATTCATTAATTACGTAAGGGACTTGAGGGGGAGGGGGGGGGGGTGAGAAAATCTCTACATGTCCTTATGTAGGGGGGAGGGTCGTAAAACTTATTCTTATGTAATACTTTTTGAATCAAAATTCAATACAAAGAATCTAATTTCATTTTGGATTCCCAATAGTTTCCTTTAATTTATATTAATTATTGATTTAAGTTGAACTGTAAGTTTTAGTGGAACTGATTCTTTCCTAACATTTTATTATTTAGAAGAACGAGATAAAGTCTTACGTAAGAAAGGGGGAGGGGGTTCGAGAAATCTTATGTATACTTACATGGAGGAGGGGGGGTCAAAATGACTAAAATTGTCCTTACGTAATTAATGAATGGCCCCTAATCCCAAGCTAGGAATTGTCTTTGTTCCTTTGAACAGATTTGCTCTTTATTAAAATTTAGAAGAGAATAGTCTACAATTGATATTGATTTCTACAAGTGTTCATTAAAGAGAAGATTTAGAGGAAGAATGGTTTATGAAGGATACAAATATAGAAAAAAATACTTCTTTAGACCCAAAATTTTTATTAATAGTACTCTAGCCTATTAAAATATCTACGAATATATCGTCCATTCCGAAGTGATGATGATACCCATGAATATTAAAAGGCAAACAGCTGACTTAGAAGGCCCAGTGACCTAGTTTGGTTAAGGAAAACAAGAAATCGCGAGAAACTAGCTTTATGACTGGGATAAATAAAATTTATGATATTATAATAAAATGATATTAAAAATATTTTAATATTAAATCAAATTGAATTGGAATTCTAGAATCAAGGAAATATGCAAAGCTAATTGATTAGTAAAATGAAATATATGGCAAAATATAATGATGGAATTCTATTATAATAGGTATAATAATTATTAAAATTGAAAAATTAAAAAACACCAGATTTTTATATTATAGTATGAAGAAAATTGTCGGTTCCACAGAACAATTTTTTTTATGTATAAAAGAAAAAAATACATCTACGAGCCAAATATAAAAAATTAAGGGGCGGTGGTTTAAAATTAAAGAATTATGAAAACCAACAAAAATAGTTTATTTTTTCTAAGAAATGAAAGCGTTGTATTCTTAAATTTTTTTTTAAGACACAAAAACCATTCATTCATGTCAAAAGATGTGATTGAAACTTTTGTTTTCGTTTCATATGGCTAAAGCCCAATCTAAAGTGAAACAGATCTTTCTTGGTGTAAATTATTGCTTCTAAAAATGGAATTTATTTGAAAAGGGATTTACTTTTTAACTCGATGAAATTGTAATAAATTTGAGCCTGAGGGACATAAAATATACGCATTTAGTAATGGGGAAAATTAAATTAAATTAGAAGAGTGAAAACATTTATTTTAATGAAACATTAAAATTTTAATAAATTTATCCCCTTTCTTCTTATGAAATGTTATCTGAAAGAGCTATGGTAAAAAAAAAATATATAGACATAATAAAATGAAAGTTGATAAAAAGAAATAAAATAAAAAAATATCCGCCTAAAGGGTAGGCATCCTTATAGCCTCGGGAGCATTCAAGGGCTTTAAGGCACGGCGCTGGTATTTTTCAACAATGAAAGAGTTTGCATCTCGAGTCGGAAAAGAATTATAAATAAATATGTATGAGAAAATAAAAATGTAAAAGATAAATATGTTTTTCAAATAGCCTCAAAGTAGAAATTTAATTATTAAAGCTTGGGTTTCATTCTTAGTAAAAAATAGGATTGTTTGCTTGACTACAAATACGGCCAAAGGACATACTCGTAATTAAATTAATAATTAAAGTAAATACCTAACAACTGTATTTAAATAGCTATTTTCGTCGTACTGAAACAATAATTGAATAATTATTATTATATTAATCCACTCTTGTGCCAAGGGTCAGAGGTTAGTTTTCCGTCCCGATCAATGACATTTTTCTAAATTTATTAGCTACCCATTGATTTAGAAAAATGTGGAGGGATGACAAGGTTGAAGAGAAATGCAACCAGATAGGGGGCATCTATTAAATCAAACTTCTTTTTTGCAAAACGTTTCGGCCAATTTTTATTATGCCATCTTCAGTTGCATAGGAGTTTTTTAGCAAATAGAGTTGTTGTCTGTTCATATGCCAGTATTACACAACAGCCTATGTATAAAAATAACAATGCAAATAATTAAATACGATGCGACTGTTTGGGAAGAGAATTTCAAAGAAAAAAATATTTTTTTTAAATTCTTTTTTCGAAATTCTCTTCACAATCAGTCGTCTCGTATTTAATTATTTGCATGCCCTCGGGCTTGGTATAGTTGGAGCGTACTGACTTTCTATACAAAGAGTCGAGGGTTCGGATACCAGGCAGTTCGATTATTTTATTTAAGCCAAATGGCTTAAATAAGAATGCCTAGACCCAAGGGCGGATCCAGAGGTGTTTCTCGGGGGAGGGGGTAATCTGATGTGACTGGTAGCACAGCACACAATTTTTTCTTAATTTCGTTAATTTAAAGGCGCATTCTGTACTTGTGTGCCAGAATATAAATACAAATCAAATTTTTAAGTATTAACTTTTAAAATTTTACATTAAAAATATTTTTTCAAATCTCGGAGGAGGTAATAACCCTCTTTACACCCCCTTGTATCCGCCCTTGCCTGGACCCCAAATATCATTTATATATTCAAATAACGGTTATCGTATAAAGTCTTATATGGCCTGAGTTGCCGAAAAGACTATGTGAATGTGTATGATTGTGAGTGTGAGTGTGAATGAGAAAAAAGTGTGAGTGTTTTTAGTAAAAAAAAAAAAAAAAAAAAATTTGCATTCAATAAAAATTCGAGGAAGATTATTGAGTTTGATTCTGATGTAGCAAATTGTTTTATTCTTGATTCGCCTACATCAGAACCAAACTCAATAATCTTCCACGAATTTTTATTGAATATTTATATTAGTACTACTACACTTTAAAAATATTTGCATTGTTATTTTTATACATTGGCTATTGTATAATACTGGCTTATGAACAGACAATTAACAATTCTATTTGCTAAAAAAAACTCCCATGCAACTGAAGATGGCATAATAAAAATGGCCGAAACGTTTTGCAAAAAAGAAGTTTGATTTAAAGAGGCTCCCTAATCTGGTTGTATTCCTCTTCAACTCTGTTATTCAATTCAACACAGCCATTTTCTACATTAATTAAATATGGAGGGAGTCAAAATAGCTTCAGACGTCGAAAAAGACAAAAAAAAAATTATTAATCAAAATCTTCAAGTTCTTTATAATATATATCCCGTAATTAAAATGTGAATGGATGATTTTAATAAAAAAAATATTTGTTCAGAGATCTTGGATTAAGATAATCAAAATAAAAAATTTAAATTCTATGCAATATTTAATCTAAATCAACATCTAAGCCTGGATCTCTCAGAACAGAGCTACTTCTTGTTTTTGCGGATCAGAGGTTTGCTTCACATCTTAGGCGACAAAAACTTATTCGAATTATAACTGCCATAAATGCCAAAAAAGAAAAATGTAATTTCTATTCCTAATCATCAAAATAATGATCATCATCATGGAAGCTTTTCATAAATTTGACATGTCCTCAATATTTTCTTGCTGACTTTAGAGAAATAATAATAGCGATGATATCCATGAAGAGGTAGGTGATAGTCAGTTTATACAGATTGAAATAACTAGATTCTTAAATCTTAAATCATTCCTGAAATAGTATTTTTACCCCATCCGTTTTCTGAGAATTTCAGTTAAGGGCTGACAGTGACCTCAATTAATTCCGATTAAACGCAAAGAAATTCCAAAGAAGGATTTTATGACCATTTGTCATAAAATAATAAATTTCAAATACTTATATGAATATTGAACTATTTCAATGATTTTCGATTGAATTCAAATGTAATCGTAATTTCTAAAGTTAAATGCTTAAATGTATAAATCAATGACGTTCCAGGTAATTAGAATAATAATAGAGTATAATTCGAAGAATATTATATATATTTTTGTAGAAAAATAACTTTATGAAGAAGGGACAAAATGAAAACTATTATAAAATAAATTATTCGTATTTTTTTACTTTCTCTTATTTTTATTTTGGATTATCTTTTTTAGGATTTTACTGGGCTTTTTCATAGAAAAACAAGAAAAAGTCAAAAAGAGTTAGGGCAGCAATATATCATATCGCCTGCTGAGTATCATAGTGGCGAAAGTCCGAAATTCAACAAATCGAGAAAAGTGTTTGAAAGTTTTATAAACATATGTCCGTTACGTGCCTTTTTTATATACGGTCAGCGCCATCTGCAGGCATCCCTATGAAGATGGCGCTGTACATAAAAAGCGAACCCCCCCAACAACCCCCCCTCTCAGGGGGGCGGGCGTTGTATATAAAAAGGCACGTAACGGACATTGCAGTCAGATCACTTGTGTTGGAGCAAGTGCACAGTACTTGATAACGGCTGCAGAATAAGCAGTCGAAACGTTGTATACAGTATTTATATATTTTTATTAATAAATAATTAATACAAAAATGTGGTCTATAATTAAAAATTCTCCTAATATTAATAATTCAAACCACAAAAGCTTTAATAAACACATTCGTGAAAACTTACTTGTTGAAAGAGGGCACAGCAAGCGCCTCGTTTTCCTTCCCAGCGTTCTGGTGTCGGATCAAGTCTCTCTAAAGCATCTAAAGCTCTAGCACTTTGCCAAAAATGTCCAGCTCGATAACAATCATCAGCCAACTGTTGCAAAAGTGCCACTGATTCGGATGATGTCTCCATAGACATGTAAAGTTCCCAGGCGGCTTGAGGTTTGCCATTCATCACATAACATCGAGCCAGGTTGCACGTGTAGGCGTACTCATGTCGTAATCTTTCAGATCGCACCTGCGTTAATCATATTTTAATTAATTATCACATATATTTAAATTTAGTTAAATATTTTCGAGATTTATATATTTGAATTAGATATTAGTATTCAAAACGTCTCGATTCTTTTCGGACTAAACTTAGTCATAGAGATATATATCTAACAAAGCTGTAAGTGTTATTTATTGGTGAGGCCAAACATCCCATGGCACCCGGGAATCGAACCAAGCCTTTCCAGGGCATAGGCGTGCTATCCATTGCACCAGGCCACCGGACCTGGGTTCGAGTCCCGGGGGTCATTGGATGTTTGGCCTCGCCAATAAATAACACTCACAGCTTTGTTAGATCATATATATTGTTTATAATTTTATTATGCTTTAATAGTTATAAAAAAAACACGATAATCAGACATTACGACAAAAAATTTTTAAATTAAATAGGTATCTAAGAAAATTTTTTATTAGTTCATAAAACAAAAACAAATCTTAAACTGACATTATTTATTTTTTACACCGATATTTCTTCATATAAAATTTAAATTTAAAATGATTGAAATATTTTAAAATAGTTGTAAGAACTGGAAATTTAAGTTATATTATCATAGAAAACAAGGGGCTTATGGTCCAATATATACTGTATATATAAAATATTATCAATGCATTTTCTTAAGAGGAATTCTTAGAGATAGAGATGAGTTCTAAAGAAAAATTAATTGCTGAATAAAATAAAAGAAATTGATTTTCGATTTAACTGTGGTTTATTTGTAAAAATTACAACGTTCCGACCACTCATTCTGTGACCTTTGAATTCAATTCAAATGAGATTGTCACAGATGTAATAACCTTTGCAATCTTAACTGAATTGTACCAGAAGAAGGCCACAGAATGAGTGGCCGAAAAGTTGTAATTTTTACAAATAAACAACAGTTAAACCGTAAATCAAATTCTTTTATTAATGATAAAAACTGTGAAAGTCTAAACTCCAAAATAATGAATAAAATGGCTGTGTAGAACTCAAATCGTTGAAATGAAGAGGAAAGCAGTCAGGTATAAAATCAAACTCCTTTATTACTAAACGTTTCGGCCAATTTTATTGTACTATCTTCAGTTGTATAAGAATAAGAGTTATGTAAGAATATATTTGCTTTGTATTATACATAGGCTATTGTAAATGACTGACGTATTAACAACTCTATTCCCATGACCTCCCGTAATTGGAACAAGCTCCCTGCGTCTATCTTCCCCAAAACCTACAATCTTCAGACTTTCAAGTCTAACCTCAACAGGCATCATCTCAGTTCCCGCAGTTAAGTTTCCCTTTTATGATTCTCCTTTTGTTTTTATTTTCTTCCTGGCTGCATGTGACTACTGGTCATTATAGATCTTCGGACCTTATTTGATTTTTACAATAGAAGCTTCCTACCGGGCTACTTTCCTCTTCATTTCAGCGATTAAAAAAAAAATTAACAAAGAACAAAAAAATTTGGTTGAGCAAAAAAAAAATTAGAGAAAAAAGAAAATTTTAAAATATTTTTTAATTATAATTCAGAATAATTTTTTTTTTTTTTTTAATTAAATTTGTTTTTTTATTTTTATCGGAAAACAAAATTTCCAATTTGATCTCCTTTCATTTTTGGTTTTAATATAGATATTAGTATTTGTTTTTTATGGTTAATGATTTTTAATGAAATATTGTCAGTAATATAATTGAATTTCTGGGAATTCTATTGAACATTTCACCTCCATTATATATAATAATATAACGCTAATTGCGTACATAAAGCGCAAATCCAAATTTAAACTTTATCGTTCTTTCTTTTCTTATACAACTTGATTACTTTTAATAAAAACATGCGAATTTACGATTTAACTGGATCTTAAGAGGAATAAGCCGGAGGGAAAATTTTATTTTCATATATTCAAACGCACGTGCTAAACAAGAGATGTATACATTAAAAAAGATGGTTTGTTAATTTGTGGAATTAAATTATATATTAACGATTTATGGAAAAATTTTTCAATTAAAATTAATTTGAATTCGTCGTCATTTAACAAGACATTAACATAATGTCGCATATACATATGTACATAAATATATAAAGATCCTTTTATTGCTAATGTTTAATAAATAATTTTAATGCATAATTAATAAAGTATTGTTTTCATTCGTAAAAGAGAGCCAGAATCCCTTTCTAAATTTAATTCTATATGATGTGCGTTTAGGGCGATTACAATAATATTTATTGAGTGTAGATATATGATGAAGCCTTTGAAATATTAGGCGTTAAAATTTGGAAAACAATTTTCTATTTTTTTCTTTTCTTAGAAAAATTATTTTTAATTATTTTTTTTAATTTTTTCTAACTGTTGAGCCCAATTAGGGTTTTTTTTTAATTATTTATGTTTTAAAATTAACTGAATTGTTTGTGATGATCAATTAAACTTTTGAAGGGAAGTTTGCTCTAATTACTTTGTGGTATAAAGTAAAACATTTTATTTGTTTTTAAAGCTGGAATTTATTTTTGTAATCTCTTCTGTACTAAGTTACAGTATCGGAGATTTTTTCAACTTCATCTTCGGACTTCAAAAAATTCCCAGAATGGTTTTGTATTATTTCGTATAAACGTTAAATTTCTTGGTATATCATACGCTAAGTTAGGTAAAGTCCCGACTATCTGATTGTTTGATTTTAATTTTTTAATGTTTTTGTTGTTGTTAATATTTAAATTCAAACAATCAGATAATTGGGACGTTTCCTAGAAATTTAACATTTCTACGAAATAATACAAACGGATCTTGGAATTTTTTGAAACCTGAAGATGGAATTAAAAAATCTCCAAAACTGTATCTTTGTACATAAGAGGTCACAAAAATAAATTTCAGTTTAAAAACAAATAATTGTTTATAATGATATTTAATGGCTGAATTATATGTAAGAATAATATGAAAATGCAGGCAGCCAATACAAATTCTATAGACCGTTTAAGGTTGTCGAACATTAAGGCAATTATAAAGATTAAAAGCTAATTTTTTTTAATGTTATTAATTATTAATATTATCACATAAGTATAAAATAATTTTTTGAAGCAGATCTGACCACGGGTTATCGTGTAATTATTTAATTCAAAAATTGAAATTTAACGTGTAGCCTTTAGGGATTGTAGACGGAAAGCACAATATCACACACAATGCATCGTAGCAACTCCTGATAAAGATAAAAAAAAAAAAAACCCTATTTTTATAAATTAAGGAGCGAGTCTGGACCGTTATTAGCCGATTCAGAAGCTGGTTACTCTAGGCGGCAAGAGATGGCTAGTTAGTTCAGCCCATAGGGAAACAAGCATTTTAGTTCATTTCATTTAAAAGGTTCCAGAGACAGAAAATTCACGAAAATGTCAGTCGACCATATTTAAAAATGAGTAAGTCACGAGACTCAGACCAGTCCGGCAACGTCGCATAAAATAAAACGCGTTTACCGGTAACTCTTTCACTTACATTTTTTTTCCAATTTACAATATTTTTTCTTGTATTCATTGTAATATTATAGATAAAATACACCAAGATCAACATAAACAGCATAAATGCAAATGTTGCCAGATTTATATGCATACAAATTTCTTTTTATTATAATTTTATTGAAAAAAAAAAAAAAAAAAAATACAGTAGATTCTATTATAACTTGGGGTACTGACCGAACAACCTTAATATTGACTACGTTTTGTTAACATTTGCATAAATACATGAAAATTAAATATGTTCTTACAATTGTTTTGTCTATAGCCTATAAAACCATTACTTTGGTCATCTTTGTATTTATGCAAATGATAAAATAATATAGGTCAGTTGTCTCAAGATGAGTAAATAAACATGGTTCGAAATTTGGGTTTTAATAAGCATTCCAGTCACTGCCTTCCCTTCGAGTCAATTCTATATCGCGTTATTCACAGGTAGATGGATTTAATTTTAGGGATGAGTTTTCCGCTCGGCGCTTAGGTCATAACAAATTATACTGAGGGTGAGATTATCTCAGACTTTGACTTTGGATCATTTTTTTGAGGCAAGTAGAGTTTATATTAATTAATATTATAATAAGCTCGATGTCCCAATAATCTCTTATGAATTTAATTCATTTAAAAAAAACCGCATTGAAAAATTCCTTATAATAATCTAGTTTTTTTTTAAAGTACGTTTAGACGTCGCTCCTGAACCCCCTTAAATGGCCTAAGTTGCAGAAAAGACTGTGTGTATGTGTGTGTGAATGAGAAAAAAGTGTGAGTGTTTAAAAAAAAAATATATTATAATAGATAATTATTTTATAAATAAGAATCTGTTATTAATATTTCTATACAGTTTCTGAAGCGTATTATAAAACTCTTTGTTTTGGCGAGCAAATTCTCCCTCAAACCAACAATAAGAAGTAATTAGTTAGTGGATGAATAGAATATTATAGAATAGAGGAGAAAATGGAATTGAAAAGTAAATAACAATCAATTAGAGATCGGTTAGTTTTGAGTTATTTGTGCCTTTATTCACTAACACAATAGATATACGAAAATCTTCAGTGGATGGATTTATGTTATTAAATTGAATTAAGCTTTCAAATTAAATTTAATCTGAAATTGCTTTTTAATTAAAACATAAATTAATTTATTATTAATATATGAAAAATAAGGGTGTGGGGGAGTGAACACGTCTGATTGGTCTAACACCACAGGACATCGGATATGAAGTTATGAACTACTTGGAAAGAAATTAGTATCAGGAGAAATGCATGAAGTAAATTTCAATATCAGATGGAATAATTGAGGAATCAATAATAATAATAAATAGAAATTATATATAATATTTAAGATATAATATATCGTATATGAGGAAATATAAATTAAATATATCAATCATATATCGAAAAAATAAGGGTGTGGGAGTCGAAACGTTCGATTGGATCAGTAAATAAACAAAATTCGGATATATGAAGTCATTATGAATATTGGAAAGAAATTAGTCATCAGAGAAATGGAATGAAGGAAATTTTCTAAGGGAAAGATGGAATAATTGAGGAGATAATAATTAATAAATAAGAAATTATATATAATATTTAAGATATTATATATATGGATATGAGGGAAATTTTAAATTAAATATTTATCAATTCATATATGAAAAAATAAGGGTGGGGGGGAAGTTGATTGGTAGTATAAAAAATTCGATATGAAGTATATGATATTGGAAAGAAATTTAGTATCAGGAAATGAAAATTTTCGAAGGGAATAGATGGAATAATTGAGGAGAAATAATTTAATAAATAAGAAATTATATAATATTTAAGATATTTATATATCGGATATGAGGGAAATTTTAAATTAATATTTTCAATTATATATCGAAAAAATAAGGGGGGGAGAATGATGGTAATAAAATTGAATAGAAGTTATATTGGAAAGAATTTAGATAGAGAAATGGATGAAATTTGAAGGGAAAGATGGAATAATTGAGGAGATATATAAAAAAGATATATTTGAAGAATTAATTTAATTTATAAAAAAAAGGGGGAGGGGATGGTATGAGTTTGAGAAAGATGATAGGAGATGGGTAGGGGGGGGGGGTATAAATTAATTTATTTACTCATTATATTTGTAGTTAGAATGTTTATTCCGAGGTAGTCATTTCTATTTGTATTTCGTTAGCAAGTTTAATTTAAGATGGCTTATGATAGTGATTAAATCAAAATTAATTAAATTAAGGGAGGGGGATGGTGAGATTCTAAGGCGATCAATAGGGAGATTATGTAAGCTTAGGCCTATATATTAGTGTACAAATTGAAAACGGAATATTACATTACAGTTAAAGCCTAATATTAATTATTTCCTAATTCCTTTGACAAAATATTAATACAACAATTGGATTTTGCCTTAAAAAAAGATTATATGTAGGTGTGGTGACCTTTTATAGAAGTTCGTAAAATTTTTGCAGTTTTTTGAAATAAAAAAAAAACATTCACACTTTTTTCTCATTCACACTCACATTCACACACACATTCACACAGTCTTTTCGGCAACTTAGGCCATTTAAGACTTTGACGATAACCGTTGTAGAGAATATATCTATTGTGGGGTCAGGCATTTCTATTTAGCCATCTGGTATCCAAATGGCTTAAATAAAATCATCGGACTGCCTGGGTCCGAACCCGCGACGTTTGGTATAGGAGGTAGGCGTGCTACTTTGCAGTTTTTTTTAAGAGAGCATTTATAGTCGGTATGAGTGTCAGAGGGAACAGTAGAATTACACAAAATTCAATTATTTTTATAAATATTTTTGTTTTAGCAAAAACAAATTTTGTTAGTCTCTAAAAATAAATTTTAAAGTCGAAATGAGTAATTTAAAAATTGTGTCAAAACTACAGTAGGTAAGAAGTTTGGTATTCCAAAGAGAGAGGGGTGAAAAACATTTTATTTAAATATATCATTAAAGGAATTAAACAAAAAAGTAAAAAAAAAAAAAACATTAAAATGAAAGAACAAAAAAAAAAAAAAAAAAAAAAAAAAAAAAAATGTGAAAATGAATTTTCACAAAAAAATTAAATGAAGTGCAATATTAAAGTCTAATTTTAGTTATTAAATTATAAAATCTTTATTTCCTTAACATCCAGGTGATTTTGAGTTTTCAAAATTAGCAAAAATTCTGTTAAAGACAAGCCCAAAATTTTTTGAAATTCTGAAACAAATATTTTTAATAAAATAAGTAATTTCTAAAAACTTTTCTTTTGACATGCGCCAATTTTTTACTCATTAGCAAAGAACCTGGAGAACGAGCAATGCTCTTTTTTTGGGCTGGAAAAAGAAATAGGATCTTTATACAGTAGTTACTATTCTCGACCGAGACCGAAACGTTAGCTTAAAGGGCATTAAATAAATGAAATAAATACTAGCTGCTTTTCTTTCTTCACCCTGCTACTCATCAACATATTTAATTAAAGTTTTTTTAGTAATAAATGAACACCTAATGTAAAAGGAAAAGTATAAAACATTTTTTTTTCTTTGAGAAATAATAAAATATTTATGTCTTTATATTATGGATGAAATATGCAGATAAAAATTAGGAATTCTGTTTAAATTTAAAAATAAAGTTATGGAAGCGGTGAAGTTAAATTTAAACTTTAAGCGGATTAAATTTTATTCATAATAACCCCTGAACAAAAACTAACCTGAGCCAAAGCTTCTTCAGCCTCACGATAAGATCCAGTCGCACATTTTGCCTGGCCATAATTAAAATTGAAAGCATCGTCGTTATAGTAATAACTTTTAATGCTGTTCAAGTAGACTAGCACCTCTGAGAATTGGCGGAGAAGAAACAATGCCGAAGCCATGCACTGTCGACCTGAATAGAATAACAAATTCTTTGAAGATTATTTCGAAACCAATTCAGAATTATTATTTATTATAATATAAACTATCTGTGATTTAACTTTAAATATTCAATTTACTAATACTCTTAAGATAACTAATGTATACTAATTTATCAGTCATAAAACAGACTTTATTTTTATATTTATATAACTATTAAATATGAAATTTAGGCCTTTATTTGCTGGTGTGCCTCCCTTGGCTGCAGGTAGCCGAACCCTGGATCTCCAGGCTGTTTCGTGCACCAGCCAAGGAACTTGGGCCAAGGGATACTACTCACTAGAAAATATAAATTTCATATTTAATAATTAAATTGAACATTTATTCTAACTAACCGAGTCTGAATGAGCTTTTTGAATATTAATATCAATACATGTCTCGAAAATCTCAACGAAAAAAGTTTAAATTTATTTAAACCGCGAAATCTATTATATCTAGCAAGAGTAAGGATGATGGGAGTCAGAAAAATAACAAGACATTTACAGCCAAATTTTCTTTTATTTATATTCTCGCCCTCACGGCTGATGTTTCGGCCCAAGGTCTAGGCCATCTTCAGAGCCGGTTGACAATAATCAAAATGTGTGGATATTGTAAAAACAGCGACAACATTCAGCATGTGGTGCGCTCACAGCTTACGCTTTGCTGTGAGCGGACCACATGCTATTTTCGAGACATGTATTGATATTAATATTCAAAAAGCTGAATGTTGTCGCAGTTTTTACAATATCCACATATTTTGATTATTACCAGCCGGCTCTGAATATGGTCTAGAGCTCGGGCCGAAACTTCTGCCATGAGGGCGAGAATCTAAATAAAAGAAAATTTGGCTGGAAACCTCTTGTTATTTAACAGACTCCATAAGACCATTAAGCCTACAGCCACATTTATTTCTTCATCAATAATAGGAGGTAAGCTTAATATTTTGAAAAATCTAATCTTCCAATTTTTTTTATATATCTTTACGTTTCAGGGCAAAAGGGCTCCAGAAATGTAAAAAATTTTAATGTACTGTGTTGCTTTTCAATTTGCTTACACTGTATCTCTGGAACCACTCATAGGATAAGATTGACATATTTATTTTTCGGATGAGAGTAAAAAGATATTAAAGGAAAGGTGATTTGATCTTCAGGGATCAATAAAAATGGCTCTTATTTATAAGCATGATTTTCTCAACTTTTCCTCCCACAAGTATTTTGAAACTCTGCGTCAAAATAATTAAGACGTTATAAAAATCTGTTGAGCGGAATTACATTTTTTACAAAAAAAAGTTTTACAAATTCGTTAATTTTTCTTCTGAGTCATATTTTAAAGCAAAACATTTTGAGGAAGCCATGGGTAGAGATACACACCAATACTTCCTTCTACAAGCAAAAATTTACACGAGTTCTCAGGGATTATATGATAAAAATGAGTTTAGGCATTCCCCGAAATTGTTTTCCTCCTGATTGTGAATTGCTATGCGGAACATCAATGATAAAAAATTTCAATATAATTGTCAAAAAGGTATTGAATGAAAGTAAGTTATAAACGTTAGAGGGGAGGGGGATGATATTTTTACTACTGTCTTTGTTAAAGAATTCATAAGTATAACGATGTTTATTTCAGGTGGGCGTTCATACTAATAAAGAGGAAGAGACTTGCATTTCCTGGAATTCCCAAAATAGCTTTTTGATTTATTTGCTAATTGTAAATAATTAATTACATAATAGGATTCCCCTAATTAGGATTTTCAAAATTTATTTTCCTCTTAGTTAATGGAGATGGATAAAATAGTATTTTTTTTTTTTTTTTTGGATTAGAGATATAATTATTGGTTAAGTAATTTTATCTTTCCTGTAAGAATTTTCATTTGATTTACATTGATTCTATTGTCTTACGGAAAAAATTTTCCTTAGGATTGATATATTCATCCTAAGAAAAAGAGCTTTAATAGTTAAATACTATAATCCCCAACGAATATCCCTCTTTTAGATAAAGTCTGTCTAAAGATTTTATTTTTTGATAGTGGCAAGACGATTGTTACAGTAAGAAAGAGGAAGTCAGGAAAACTGGAAACAATGTACCATAAATAAATGTGCCGGATCATATGTTTCATAATTAAGATATTAAGTATAGTTTAAAGTCTATATGGCCACAAAAAAAATAAAATTTTTCGCAATCATCAAGTGAATAATTCAAGTCATCAAACGGAAAAAATTTAATATTTATGTTTGTATAAAAAAAGAGTAAAGAGAATTAATTATACGATCATATTCCATACTGGTTTTCAAACTCAAAAGGGTTCTTGGAATAGATTTAGCAATCTCACTTCTTAGACAGGCTATAAATTCAACCCTTTTCAATAGTTTCTCTCTTGCTTTACGACTGTAACAGCATCCCTTTGTGAACTGGTGGGCCTTTCAGATGACCTAGCCACATTAAATTTATCTTAAATCAATAATATCATATAGAGGAATAGCGTAGTATATAGGCTTATATAATACTCTCGAAAATATTTATATTATATTTGAATAATAGGATAAATAATTTTGAATTGTCTTTAATTTTTTACTGCACATGGTTACAAGTGAAATTCTATGGAAATATTTATTTAATATGTAATTTATAATTCTAGAAAATGACTTAATTAGAGATATTATCAATTCATTTATTTCGATGAAAAATTAGACGAAAAAAATTTTTTTATATTCTCCTTAATCAGTAATAATTAAAGGGATTGATATTGTTAACTTTAAGATTTTCAAGACAATTATTTAATTTTGGATTATAAAAATATAAGACTGCTTAAGAATTGAGAGTGGTTAATTGATAAGTGGACCTTGTTATGTATGGAGGAACCAAGCGCCATTATGATCGAAAATGAGACAAGACCGCCATTTTGTAGGGAAAAAGAAGAAGATCTAACTCTTTATTTAAATCACATAATTATTACTCTGTGCGCTCATTTTTTGTATAAAACAAGAAAAAAGTCATTGTCAATGGTTTTAATTACAAGTGTGCAAATGGAATCTCGGAATGAAGGGGGGGGGGGGGGGATTATATTTTATTGTTTAATAAATAATATTGATTCACATCAAAATATAAAAATCTGGTGTGACTGGCGCACAGCACACAACTTTCTCTTACCTTCGGTAATCGAAAGATGTGTTCTGTGCTTGTCACACCAGATTTTTCGTGTCGACATATGTTTAGTTTCCGCCGATATATTAGAATTCAAGATGTAAAATTTATAAGTATGGGAAAATATTTATATTTGTTATCATTTCTCCTATCTTTTATATGGGGTACAAGAGTAAAGTGGTCTTCAGAATATTTCAATGGTAAAATGAGAATATACATTTTTTAGATGCTCTTTAAAATGTATATTCTCATTTTGCCATTGAAATCTTCTGAAGACCACTTTACTCTTGTACTTCTTAGAGAAGATAGGAGGAATGGTTGCCATGGTAACAAAATATAAATATTTTCCTATGTTTATAAATTTTACATATTGAATTCTAATATATTGGCGGAAACTAAATATATGTCGACACAAAAATCTGGTGTGACAAGCACAGAACACAACTTTCGATTATCGAAGGTAAGAGAAAGTTGTGTGCTGTGCGCCAGTCACACCAGATTTTTAATATAATGCTATCAATTTTTTTTTTAATTAAGATATTTATATTTTTTAATTTAAAAATTAGAACATGGGACTGTTTATAAAAATTGACTATATTAATCAATTTAACAATCAGGCTATAATTTTTATAATTTAAAAATTAAAAATGTCTAAATTAACATATATTCGATTCAAATTTTTTTTTTTTTTTTTTTTTAATAAACGCTTATGTGACAATCCCATAATTCTATCTCTCACTTTACTTCCATTTAAACATTAAACTGCTTAAGTTATCGTAATTTACGATTTAATTAAACCCCTATAAAGGAGATAGAGAGAACTAAATAAAGCCTCTTCATTCTCCTTCGTGCATTTCCATTAAGTAAATTCGCTTTATATATACCTTACTAACGAAAACGATAAAACTTACCAACCTATCTAATGAATATTTAAATGAGGAAATATTATAACATTTGACATTAAATTAAATAGCCATTAATGAACGATTAATCTATTGTTGAATAATTATAATATCTAAAGAAATAAATCGGGAATGGCTTCCCCAAAACTTTTTCGTATATTCTTTTGGAATTACGTCTGTGTGTGTGTGTGTGTGTGTGTGTGTGTGTGTGTGTGTGTGTGTGTGTGTGTGTGTGTGGGGGTATGTGTGTGAACACGATTGTTTAAAAACTCTAGCAGCCAGATCGATGTAATTCGGTAGCCTATATACCCCTTACACTAAATTTGTAGATTTCTATCAACTTTTGAAGTAATTACGTCACTTGGAAGTAGTAAATTACCTAAAAAGTTTTTTTCAAAAATTTTGAAATTTTTAAATTTTTTTGTCATATTATGATAAATTACTCTATTTTAAAAAGTTTTTATTCTTTGACATTTTTTTGAAAACTGAATAGTTTTTAAAATAATCAACGAAGAAAAAGAAAATTTTCGTTGATTTTGGAAAAAAAAAAAAATATCGGGATTGACTTCCCCGAGACTTTCTCGTATATTCTTTTGGAATTATGTCTGTGTGTGTGTGTGAACACGATTGCTTAAAAACCAAAGCAGCTAGATAGATGAAATTTGGTATATGCTCCTTACACTAAAATTGTAGATTTCTATCAACTTTTGGAGTAAATACGTCACTTGGAAGTAGTACTTTACTTAAAAAGTTTTTTCAAAAATTTTGAAATTTTCAATTTTTTTGTTATAGTATGATAAAATACTCTATTTTAAAAGTTTCTATTCTTTGACATTTTTTCGAAAACTGAATAGTTTTTGAAATAATCAAAGAAGAAATAGAAAATATTCGTTAATTTTGATAAAAAATCAAAACAAAATCATACATGTGTCATTAAAAAAAACATGTAAATATAAACAAATGAATATGTGAAAAAGATGGATGAATAAAAACTTTTTAAAATAGAGTAATTTATCTTAAAAAATTAAAAATTTCAAAATTTTTGAATAAACTTTTTAGTTAAAGTACTACTTCTAAGTGGAGGTAGTTTACTATAAAAGTTAATAGAAATCTACAATTTTAGTGTAAGTAGTATATACTGAATTACACCCTGTACATCGATATGGCTGCTTGCGTTTTTAAGCAATCGTGTTCACACACACACACAGACATAATGCCCAAAATGGGTTTTTTGGACTCAGGGAGGTCTAAAATGTAGAGAATCATCAAAATCTCGAAGTCGAATTTTTTGGTGAATACAATACTTTCTCTTTATTTTCTATACGAGAAAGTAAATATTATTGCGGAATTATCTGTGAAATGAAATATGGCTCATTTTTACTTTCTCTCACCTTTGTATATATGTAATATATATATATATTTATATATACTTTCTCTCTATATATATATAGAGAGAGAAAGTATTGGATTCATGTCAAAAATTCGATGTCGAGATTTTGATGGATATACACGTTTTGAGGTCCCCTGAATCCAAAAAAGTGGTTTTCGTGACATGGTCTGTCTGTGGGTGGGTGGGTGTGTGTTCAATTTTAAGCATGAAGGAATTGAGCTACGAGGTTGAAATTTTATATTTAAGTTAAACACCCCCGGGACGGGAAAAATGAGCTTTTAATCAAAATCGGCCAAAGAGTACTAGTACTTTACTGATGTAGTTTTTCAGTTTTTTTCGATTTTCTCAAAATTTGCTCCAACGATTTTTTTTTAAATTCAAAAATCAATTATTTTTTAGATGCTCTTTAAAATGTATATTCTCATTTTGCAATTGAAATCTTCTGAAGACCACTTTACTCTTGTGTTTCATAGGAAAGATAGGAGAAATGGTTGCCATGAAAACAAAATATAAATATTTTCCCATACTTATAAATTTTACATCTGAATTCAAATGTACCGAACTGTAGGGAACTAAATATATTTCGACACGAAAAATCTGGTGTGACAAGCACAGTACACAACTTTCGATTACCGAAGGTAAGAGAAAGTTGTGTGCTGTGCGCCAGTCACACCAGATTTTTTTTGGATAGGTTAAAAAAAAACTTTTTTTTATTGTCGGGAATCGGAATAAAAAAAGAGATTTCTAATTACGCCTCTTTCTATTAACAAAAACGGATAAATTCACTTGATAGTAGTCGTGTGGTTAGCATAGGCGCCGGAACTGGGGGGGCAAGGGTACATTGCCCCCCTGGCATCCTATAGGGGGGGACAGAGGGGGGCAACATTTCTTCTTTTATTTCATTTATTTTTAAAAATGATACATTTTTACTTTTGAAAAATAAAATTTTTTAAATTAAAAAAAATAAAACGAGTATGAAATTCATTTTTTTTCAAATTTTTTCCAAAAATTTTTGATAAAATCACTACCAAATTTTTTAAAATTTTAATTTTAT
The DNA here is from genome assembly GCA_023213315.1 of Euborellia annulipes. Classification (NCBI taxonomy): domain Eukaryota; kingdom Metazoa; phylum Arthropoda; class Insecta; order Dermaptera; family Anisolabididae; genus Euborellia; species Euborellia annulipes. Next base: position 92,377 of record JAKCPI010000749.1, read on the forward strand.
TAAAATTGTGATTTTATTTAAAATTTTTAAAGTTTTATAGTAGATTTGTTTTGTGTTTATACTATTTGAACATATTAAATTATTTTAATTTTCTAAAAAAAAAATTTTTTGCCCCCCCTGATTCAAATTCGTTCCGGCGCCCCTGGTGGTTAGTAATAGTCAAAACGTGTTAGGGAAGTGAAATCGTGCTCATCCATTAAAATCACCGGACTACAATACTTCCTCCTATGAATAAATTAAATGTATATGTATGCGGTAGGTAAAAAAAAAAAAAGATGGATTAGAAGATTACCTGGAATCGTATCGCATTCACTTTGCGAGCCGCCGACCAATTGAAAATATTGTTCTGCGAGCTTGATGCAATCGGCGTTAGCTGTTTCCTGTCCAAGGGCAGCATGGACAACGCCCTTTAGGACATACTCGTGGGGTACTGAGGGCTCTAAAGGCCGCATTAATTCAAAAGCCTCTCGAACCTGAAAAAAAAAATAAAATCCTTGTTAAGGATAAAATAATATCAAAAACGAAAAACAAAACTGTTAAGGTTGTTTGCTTTTCCTCTAATTAACTAGCTATCCCTCGAATAAGCTTGTTGACTCTGAGTTTTGAGTCTTTTCACATGTAGTTAGACTAATCATATGATTAGATCGTTGTTAACTAGGAAAGACCCTTAGTGATTTCTACTTTCTCTTACCTCTATATATGTTAATATATAGAGAGACCAAGTATTGGATTCATGTCAAAAATTCGATGTCGAGATTTAGACGGATATACACGTTTTGAGGTAAAAAAAGAAGGATTTTTTGGAACTTTTTTAGTAAATCGGCTCTCCTGAAGATATGGTACCTTTTCATCTGGACGGTCATATATTTTCTCATGATTATAAATAGTATATCTTGAATTCTAATATATCGGCGGACACCAAATATATGTTGACACAAAAAATCTGGTGTAACAAGCACAGAATACAACTTTCTCTTACTGAAGGTAAGAGAAAGTTGTCTGTTGTGAGACCAGTAACACCAGATTATTATAAATGAAACCATTAAACCATTATTAGTAACTTATTAAGTTGTTATCTTCACAAAACCTTTCTTGTGCCTATGGCTAAAATATAAAAATCTATATTCTATATTTATTTGGTTAAGCGCGTTCTTTTTTACTATATCGATTATATTGCTATCGGTCAGATAAGATTACTAGTTGACTGGAAGTGAAGCAACCAAACAATATATACAATTTTTCATTCAGATGAGTAAATTTACATAAGTTTCGTTTTGTTTTTTGGAATAAAAAAAAAAAGGTGTTAAATTAGTGAAAGGGCTTTTATAGAGAGTACTCGGGATTAGAGAAATCCCATCAACTTGAAAGCCTCCGGAACCAACCAATTCAACGAACACATTAGAATATTAAATTACGTTTTAAAAAATTCAATTTCCGAATTAATTATATATACAGTATAAATATATTTATAAAAAAAAAATGAAAATTTTATTGAAAACAGATATCGCCAAAGGGCGAAAATGTTTGTTTATAACGCAAATGTCGTTTTCGAGGAAATCTACGGGGATAATACATTTTTATTCAGGAATTTTCTTTATATTAAATTGTAAAATTTTATTTTGTACTTAGCCAAAACATGAAAACACCTCAGGGATCTAATTAATTGTATTCCATATAATATAATAAAAAATAGTGATATTCAAATGACATTACTTTATATGAGATGTAATAAATTTGTTACTTGCTATGGCAACTCAATTATTTTATGATTAATTGTTACAGGCATGCTCATTTTTACTTTCTCTTACTTTATATATGAAATACAGTATATAGAGAAAGTATTGCGATCATGTCAAAAATTCGATGTCGATATTTTGATGGTCCCCTGAGTCCAAAAAAGTGGGTCCCTCAAATTGGTCTGTGTGTGTGCGTGTGTGTGGACATTTTTAATCATGAAGGACGAGGTTGAAATTTTATATTTAAGTTAGGCACCTACCCCCTCCCCGAAGTCGTGAAAATAAGCTTTTAAACAAAATCGGCCCAAAAGTACTAGTACTTTACTGATGAACTTTTTTAATTTTCTCAAAATTCGCTCCAACGATTTAGTTTAAAATTCAAAAATCAATTATTTTTTATATGCTCTTTAAAATGTATATTCTCATTTTGCCGTTGAAATCTTTTGAAAAAGCACGGTGCACAACTTTTTCTTACCGAAGGTTAAGAGAAAGTGTGCTACGCACCAGTCACACCAGATGTTTAAATTTAAGAACACTTATGGTCTACTCTAGAGATCTGAAGGGTGAATTCATTTGGGTGGCCTATATTCCAGGAAGCAAACACTTTTTAATTTAGTTGTTTGGTCGAAATATATGCAAAATAAAGAGGATGTAAAAGTGGAATGAATTATCAAATAAAATAAAATTTCATAGAAAAGAATATCTGGAGATTTAAACTCTTGAATTAGAATATCGAATATATCTTATTTCTAAATTATTTTGAGATGTCTTTTTACTTTTTTTTTTTTAAAGATTTATATAATAGAGGGAGAAAAAAAGCAATTGTAATTATTCATTAAGAGGGGGAAAAGAAACATATTGTCTGAAATGAGATTCCAAAAAACGGCTCGTTTATTATGTATGCCATTTTTCGGAATTCGAGAACCATTAAAAATTAAAAATAAATTCTAAATGTTGATCGACCTAAAGACTAACTAACTGGTGGGGGAGTTCATTTGTCATCCATTTTTTTTTTTTTTTTCTATAAGTGAATAGAAAATTAATACACATCATGAATTTATAAAATCTTGAAATATTTGAAATTATTTCCTGAAAATTGTAACATTTCTGAAAAGCATGTAAATTTTTCAATCATCATATAAACTAAAATTTATCTTAAAATCCGTTAAAAAATAATTTCTTAATTGACTATTCATTTTGCTTTATCTTTAGTTTGAAACAGTTTTTGAACTGTGATGCCACTCATTAGTATAAAATATCTTTATTATTTCTTAACTTGTTATTTTATACTAATTTTTATATTTTAATTATTCATAAATAATGATAATAATGTTATAAATGTATGAAATAGAGCTTTCATATCTTTAAAGAAAAATTATCTTTATTCCGGGGCAATGCGAACTTGGGAGGCACCGACCTCCCACGAATTTTTAATTAATATATTTTTACATCTATATAAGAGCTTGAAATGAAAAGAAAAAAAAAAAAAGTTGAGAAATTTAAAGGGCACGTGAACATTTAGAAGAGACAACAAAAAATGTTAAGGTAACAGGACGAAAAAATCAGTTTATGAATAATATTGTTCTCTATTTCAAAAGATATATTTCGTTATAGAGGTTATTAATTAAAAAGGAAAACTAATGCGACAATATAACATAACACAACTTTTTTATGGAAAAAAATGAGTTTCGTTTCGTTAACTACAAGTTTAAATGACTAGAGGAAACAGAATATTCCTTATTTATCTCTTTAAAGATAACTAATTAAGTTTCTCTAGAAATCGCTTTTCACAATAAAAAGTATCGAAAGAGAATTTCTAATTAAATAATTAATTTAAAGTGGACAATAGGTTAAAGGTATTGTCATTGTAAATATTGACAACCTTAAAAGCCTAGAGATGTGTGTCCAGCTTGATCCCTTAAATCAATTACAAGTCAGGACCAAGAGGATGGTTTAGGGCTATGGGGGCTATAACCATCCTCCCTAAGGTTTTTAATTTTTACTACAAACTGTATAATATCCCAATTACGAACCAGGATTGATATGATGCGGGTTTTCTCTGAACTGCTCTGATCTATTGTGCTCTATTGAGTTCTAGCCAATAAATAGAAATGAATATATGAATACAGGGATGGAAAAAATCCTTTTAAAAGGATTGGAAATCCGATCTGATTTAGAAAAAGGATCCGCAAATCCAGATTCGCGATTTGAAAATCCGATCCGGACATGATTTTAGGCCAGTTTTATTATAATTTTTAGGCCAGTTTTATTATAAGGACATCGGCCAACAAAATAAAGACTTTTGCGTATTATCTATTTATTTGTAAATATTTAGATTCCAGTGGTATAGAATCATCTTCACTACAATCAACAGATGTTTTGCAAATCGTTAATTACTCCCATCCAATATGATAAAATAGCTGATGCAATTTTCATAATGACATTCTGACAATTGTCACTATAAAAATTGCATTCATGGAATGCTCAGCTATTTTGTCATATTGGATGGGAGGAATTAACGATTTGCAAAACATCTGTTGATTGTAGTGAAGATGATTCTATACCACTGGAATCTAAATATTTACAAATAAACGGATAATACGCAAAAGTATTTATTTTGTTGGCCGATGTCCTTATAATAAAACTGATCATCCTTACGACCATCTACAAACAATCTGCAACAATGATTTTTAGGCGTTTGGAAGAATCAAAAGGATATCGGATTTAAAGCCAAATCCTGTCCAACCCTGTGTGAATATTATCTGTAATAGTAATAAGTGGTTAACTCTAAAGTTTTAGAGAAACTCAGAACGAATCGCCCTAAGCTATGCAACCAACAAATCTCGTTGGGCTCGAACTCAGCTCTCTAGGACGGCCTGAGCCTGAACTTCCCTAAACGAATAAGTTTAATAAAATCGTTTAATTTAATTTGCTGAATAGCAAATCGTAGCTGTTCATTCAATTGTATTGGTTATGCCAAAAGTAAAAATTAAATTATTGGCCATGAACAGATCTATTAATACATTCTTATTTACGAACAGAACTCAACCGAAAGGATAATGAATCCTCATTCTGTCCTCGCCATATTCCCGAGATCCGGGGTCGGCCGACCTAATTTTCTCCCTCCAGCCCTATCATTCGTTGTTAGGACCGGAAGAAATAGGACAGGCCGGCCCGCCCACGGTCTGACCCTGTTGAAAAAGAGGAAGGAAGAGACAGACAAACAAATAACTGAAGGACTGCCTGTCTCAGTTCGGGCAGCTCGTGGTCGCCATCCACGAACCCACAAGGTGGGGGCCCCTGAGCGAAAAAGGATAATGAATTGAAAAGGAAATTTTTTTTTTAATATTACTCAATATTCACCTGAATTTTTTATATAAAAGAATCAATTAGTAATAGATAAATTTATTTGGACGACTTGTAGTATAGATTTTTAATCTTTTCCACTTAAGACTTTTGTCATCAATAAAATAGTGATTATTCATATGTTCTTTGAAATTATTGAACAGTTTAAGGAAATATCAAATGGGACCTTTTCTAAAAAAAAATTACTGACAAGAAATGATTAGTTTTCTTTGGAATTCCAAATAAATAATTAAGTAATTATATATACAAGGGTTCAGTCACAGGGGTGCTTACAAAGGGTAGCTGGGTTTCCCCTTTAATACTTTCATTATTTAAAATTTATTTATGAATTAAAAACATTGATATTCTTATCTTGGAAGATAAATAAGATTATTAATAAAAAAAAATATATTGTATTAATATTATTAAGGCGGAGTCAAAAAAATTCAAGACATATGCAGCCAAGACTATTTCTTTCTTTTATTATGCTGTTCCAGGCTGACGTTTCGGCCACTGGTCTAGGCCATCTTCAGAGCTAAAATATTTTCATACATTATAATTATCACATGTAATTATTACACTTTCTATACAATATAAAAATATAATTTAAAGTATATAAATTAATAGAGTACATACCCGGAGGCGAGAATAAATTAAAATTAAAATTTCAGCGACACACATTTCGCATGAACAAGGCTCATAAGGACAACGAAAGAATGTTATGAATACTGGCTCTTTAGTATGGTATGTACTCTATATTAATTCTGTATATTTTAGATTATATTTTTACATTGTATAGAAAGTGTAATAATTACATGTGATGATTATAATGTATGAAAATATTTTAGCCTTGAAGATGGTCTAGATCAGTGGCCGAAACGTCAGCCTGGAACGGCATAATAAAATAAATAGTTTTGGCAGCATACATCTTGAATTTTTTTTTACTCCGCCTTAGAAATACTTCCAGCCACAAAGACATATCTCACAATTAATATTATTATTATATATACTGGGTAGTCTGGGCCAGGAGAGCATAACTTCTTTATGGGAGAAATAATTTAATCATTTTTATTTTAAAACAAAAATGTTGATAAATATTTTCTAGATTTTAATCAAATAAATTTGAACCCTTTTTTAATTTTAAAAATTCAGATTCTGTGAATATAGTTTTTTTTTTTTTGTTGGTGGATCAAGCGGCCATATGGCTTCTGAGAATCAAATCATCAAAGGGATGTGTCCATTGGCTTGTTGTAAAGGAAGCACATGGATGTTCCGGATAGACTAGAGATCGCGTGGTTCACCTACAAGGGACCATATGGTCACTTAATCAGTCAACAAAAAAATTTCAATCTCTTCATTGCAAGAAAACTAAAATTATCAACTCACAGGATTTCGCTTAGAATTTTTCTAGAAAATTTATTATAGATCTTTTCACAGGAGATTTTTTTGACATACAGTATGTTTATTACATTAGGATGAAGTTTGAGAATATCGAAAAAATTGAAAAAGTACTAAGTGATACCTAACTTAAATATCTTCTCATTCTTCCTTTGTCCCCATGACCTCCCGTGATTGGAACAAGCTCCCTGCGTCTATCTTCCCCAAAACCTACAATCTTCAGACTTTCAAGTCTAACCTCAACAGGCATGTTCTCAGTTCCCGCAGTTGAGTTTCCCCTTTATGCTTCTCCTTTTGTTTTTATTTTCTTCATGGCTGCATGTGACTATTGGTCATTATAGGTCTTCGGACCTTATGCACCCATTCCAAAAGAAAAAAAAAAAAAAAATATCAAATTACAACTTTATAACTCATTTTCTTCATGCTTTATTTTGAACAAACACACACAGACCATTTTACGGGACCCAATTTTTTAGAGCAGAGGGCTTATTTTTCATCATAATCTCGTCATTGACTTTTTGACATAAATGCAATACTTTCTCTCTATGTTAACACATATGTGTACAGTATGAGAAAGTAATAAAAAATAATAATAAAGATTGGTTAAGAATAATTGGAGAACCTATAAATCGCTTATTAAAGAAATGTGAGAATATAGTGGTCTCTATTTTAGTGAAGGATGTATGGATGCAGAGGCAGCCAAGAAAAAATGCTCTGCATGCTTTTACCAATCAGCTGGTAACGTTTCAATTTATTATGTACCATCTTCAGTCCATTAATTGGTATTAATTGGATATACATCAATAAATGGTATTAATTGGCTATACACCAACTAATGGACTGAAGATTGTACATAATAAATGCACGAAACGTTTCTAGCTGATGGGTAAAAGCATTGAGAGCAAATTTTCTTCTCCTTCATATGCTACATAAGTCATTTTGCGCCAGGGGAAATTTCGAAACCTAAATTATAGCATCTTAAATAAAGAACTTTGCTGGTGCTATCATATAAATCAAACAATATTTAATTTGGACCATTATTTACTTGAATAAAAAGTTCTTTTTCAATCTAATTGTGTTTCCGGGTAGACAAGATAATCCGAAACTTTTGCTTTGTCATTTTTTTTTATAAAGTTAATCAATCGCGTGTAGAGAATGAATTTTTAATTGGGATTACTATTTTTTTTCTAGGTATTTCACCCCCTCTGGAGGTTCAAATTTTTCTCAGAAAACTCGATATTTTTCTGACGAAATTTTAGTTTTCAGAGAATTAATCATATCAAGAAAAATCGAAAATCTTTAAAATAAAATAAAAAAAAAAATATTGCACCCTTATTTTTAAATATTTATCATATATTTTCACTATACATCTCATAGATGATTATATAATCTATTGTGATGAAAAAATACTCTTAATAAATTGTAAAAAAATATTTTAATTTGTTTCCGTTGAGAATAGCTTTGGGAAAACCGCATTTGTTTTATACATCCCTTGTTAATTAACTTTAAATTAAAAAATAACTCTATTTAAATTATGCTCGTATTCTAATTACATAATTTATACAACTTATTACAGTAAAGTGGTAATATAATTTATAATTTATTTATTATGCAAACAACAAAAGTATTAATGAAAAAAAAAAAAAAAAAAAAAAAAACAATAACAAAACATTTATAAAATTCTTAGTAATGTCGTGATGCAAAATCCGTGGAAAAATGTCTTCATTAATTAGTCAAAGATAAAATTTTTTTATTTTAAAGGACAGAATATAGGATTAACTACAGTATTATATCAATTATGCCCAATGAATAAATTAAAAAAAATTGTTCTTTCTATATTTTTTAAATTAAAATGATAAATTTATTATGAAAATGAATTTTAGAATTTAATTAGCGAAATTAAAAGTGAGTCATTTTCTTCAAAATCTCACAGTCATATTAATTTCAAGATCATAGATTGGTATGGGTCATTTCTTTTTCGTCTTAAAAATGTGAGAAGCTATGAAGTTTTTAAATAAAAACTTGAATTTTATTTCTCACATAAAATTTCCCGGTGATAATACTTCAAAGAGAGAGAGAAAATAAGTTATGTAAAATGATTAAAAAGCATATTACATTTTTATTCATATCAAACTTCCCACTCTGGAGAATCATAAAATATGATAATTTCCCACCAAAGGTAATTTATTAAATTTACCCTTTCGAAGAAATGATTTATCTGTTATATATGAAACTTAGACCTTATGAAAAATTCGTTATTACTAGTAAGTAATTTTTAGCGTCGATATTTCATCATG
>JAKCPI010000751.1:0-37256 GCA_023213315.1 Euborellia annulipes
AGGGTAAAGTATACAGTGGTTGGCCCCCTTAAGCATTTTTATCTCTTTTCTACTTAATTTCTTCTAGACCAACAAAGCAATCAGCCTGAAAATTTTTTATAGGAATCCTAAAACTACAGTTATTCTGACGCGATACTGAAAATTGAATATTTTCTAGCCGTTTTTTTTAGAGACACAAAAACCAAAAAAGTTTCAAAAACATAGTTATTAGCCCCCTTGATACAGTTATTGGTTTTTCTTTCTACAGTCATTGGCCCCCTCGCCACAAGCACATTTTGATTATTGTATCCTAAAACATTTTAAACATACTTTTTAGAAGGAAAATATGATTAAAAAGAAATACCCTAGATAATAAAAAATCTGGTGTGACTGGTCGCACAGCACTTAACTTTTTCTTAACTTTCATAACCCGAAAGTTGTGTTCTGTACTTGTCATACCAGATTTTTTTGTGTCGATATATATTTAATTTCCTCCAATATATTAAAATTCAAGATGTCAAATTTATAAACATGGGAAAATATTTATATCTTGTTAGCAGCATCAAATAATTAATTTTTGAATTTTAATCAAAATCGTTTGAGAAAATAAAACCCCAAACTTCCCAGGGAGCAAGGCCGGTACAAGGGGGGTAAAGGAGGTAATTATCCCCCCTGAGACTTTGAAAAAAATACTTTTTTTTTCGAAAAAAAATTTATTTTCAATGTAAAATTTTAAAAAATTATTACTTAAAAATTTGTTTTTTATATTCTGGCAAACAAGTATAGAATGCGCCTTTAAATTTCCCGAAATTAAGAAAAAATAGTGTGCTGTGCGACCAGTCACACCAAATTCCCCCCTCCCCGAGAAACACCTCTGGATCCGCCCTTTGCCAGGGAGGTGCCTAACCCGAATATAAAATTTCAACCTCCAAGCTTTTTTTTATTCTTTGAGATATTTTGTTGACAAGAGACAGACAAACACACAGACAGACAGACCATGTTGCGAAAACCACTTTTTGGATTCAGGGGACCTCAAAACGTGTATATCCATCAAAATCTTGACATTGGATTTTTGGCATGAATCCAATACTTTCTCTCTCTATATATATATTACATATATACAATGGTAAGAGAAAGTAAAAAAACGTTTATTGAAAGTAATGTAGCCGATAAGACAAAATTACAGTAGATTAATTAATTGAATTATTTTCTAAATTCTCCTGGAACTGATTACACGTTTTTTTCGGTACGTTTATGTGACCAACAACTAAATCTCATCTATAATTTAAAATGTCTGGCCTCTTGGGCCACTTCCATAAACGCCCACATTTGGTCAATAATGACACGGCTGCTTCATTTTCATTGATATCAAGTTTTTCAGGAACCAACTCTGCATGTTCATTTGTGGCAAATTAAAATTACGAATAAACTATTCTCATGCAAATTTTAAAATATTCGTTACAATACAGTGATTGGCCCCCATAGTTATTGGCCCGGGGCCAACAACATGAAGGTGTCAGTTTTTCTTAGCAAGATTTTAATATGTCATTCCCAAGAGACATAAGCAACAGTAAAAAACAGTCAACTTTCACTACAGTGTATTTACAGTGATTGGCCCCCGGGCCAATCACTATATCTCCTTATGATTTGGGTCACAGTTATTGGACTGAGGCATTTGACCTTATGCTCCAAAATTTCCAGGGAACGTTATTGTACCCTACCCAAAATCTTTAAAAACTTAATAATTAAGTGATTTTATTAATTTTAAAATTAAAATAATCGGTCATTTGGGCTTATAAGCTTATTGTTGGGCATAGTGTTCATACCATTTTCTTTTATGTTTCTCTTAGAAAGATGACTACTCGAAATAAGTTTATTTTTCAGCTAAAAGAGTTTTATAAAACTCAAAATGATGTTGCTATCAGAACAAGCATAAATTCCATGTTATTTACAAGTTTTCAAAACTCATTTATCCGATATATTTCTTATTTTTATAAGTTTAAGCCCGTAGGGCCAATCACCTTTGGGGGCCAACCACTGTATACTTTACCCATATATAGTTTCATTAAAAATTATTTATTTTAATCCAATTTATATTCTTATTTTGGAATTATAATCAGGATCGCCGAGGGCCTTCTCAGGCAGAAGCTTATTTTTTTTTGTTTCATCAATTTATGATTCCATTTATTATACTAATAATTCCTATTCTAAAATACGACCATGCATATATGAAAATATTAATTATTCAACTATTTATCTGCCTCAGATATATTTTACATTCTAATTTTTTTTCCTATAGATTTTTTAAAATCTGCAGATATGGGATTGAACTAATTGATATATTTTAATTGTTTTGAATTTTAAAATTAATGAATTTGATTGAGACTCAATTATAAAAATATAAAAAAGGAAGAATATAATAATGTTTTGAGTTTTATATTAGAATAATCACAAGATTTTTGTTTGTAAAAATAAGTAAATTATACATAAACATCGATATGTAGCTGATATATCTATTTTTGATATAAACTATATATTTTCTATACATTATATAATTTTATTCAAGGTTGGAAAACTTACTTTTCAAATTCTTGAAGGTGCTTTTAATATATAATAGATTCTGAGTATTTTGAAAAAAATTATTTAAAAATGAATAGAAAAATTTTTTTTAGAAAATTTCATCTGTAAAAGATTTTTTAAATCATCATGAAATCTTTGAAGATGTTATGAAGACTAGTAGAAATATTTTTATTTTCATTTACTTTCTCCTTTTTTAATTTCACACGCTAACAAAAAGGCAAAAATTATTCCAGCAATCTGGAAAAAAAAAATTTGTTAAAAATAAATAAAACGATAAGAGAGAATCCACAAAATAGTAACTGCTGATCTAAATACAGAATTTTTTTACACACATACATACACACACACACAGGGATATCATTCCAAAAACTACTTAAATGGATTCAGGGGCCCTCAAAACGCATTTTGGCAGCTTCAGAAAAATTTCTATTTTTTTTTCGATTACATTAACTTTATCTGCCCAACAGTGGCGTAACGTACGCCCCCGCAGACCCCGCAATGCGGGGGGTCCCGGACCTTGGGGGGCCCACGGGCCGGGCTAAAAAACTGTATCTCCTCAGGGCTCCGGTGAAAACGGAAAAATTTAGATTAAAAATATGGGGATTGACTTCCCCGAGACTTTCTCGTATATTCTTTTGGAATTACGTCTGGGTGTGTGTGTAAACACGATTGCTTAAAAACCAAAGCAGCTAGATCGATGAAATTTGGTATATGCTCCTTACACTAAAATTGTAGATTTCTATCAACTTTTGGAGTAAATACGTCACTTGGAAGTAGTAATTTACTTAAAAAGTTTTTTCAAAAATTTTTAAATTTTCAATTTTTTTGTTATATTATGATAAAATCCTCTATTTTAAAAAGTTTTTATTCTTTGACATTTTTTTCGAAAACTGAATAGTTTTGGAAATAATCAAAGAAGAAATAGAAAATTTTCGTTAACTTTGATAAAAAATCAAAACAAAATCATACAGGTGTCATTAAAAAAAGGGTAAATATAAACAAATTCATTTGTTTCACAAAATATTTTATCAAAATTAACGAAAAATTTTCTATTTCTTCTTTGATTATTTCCAAAACTATTCAGTTTTCGAAAAAATGTCAAAGAATAAAAACTTTTAAAATAGAGTATTTTATCATACTATAACAAAAAAATTGAAAATTTCAAAATTTTTGAAAAAACTTTTTAAGTAAAGTACTACTTCCAAGTGACGTATTTACTCCAAAAGTTGATAGAAATCTACAATTTTAGTGTAAGGAGCATATACCAAATTTCATCGATCTAGCTGCTTTGGTTTTTAAGCAATCGTGTTTACACACATACACACACACACACACAGACATAATGCCAAAAATGGTTTTTTTGGACTCAGGGAGGTCTAAAACGTGGAGAAACATCAAAATCTCGAAGTCGAATTTTTTTACGATTACATAACTTTCTCTATACGAGAAAGTAAAAAGAATTAATGAAAATTTGTCTTTGAGAGGGCCCGGGCTCTCAGGGTTCAGGGATATACTGTATTTTAAAAATATTTTTTGTAAGGTATAATGGGGCCCGAAATAAAGGTTTGCGGGGGGGGGGGGGGGCAGCTAAAAAACGTTACGCTACTGCTGCCCAACCTACGGTTGATGGGCAAAGTTAAAAATACTTTAATTTTGGAATTTAAGTCTCCTAAATCCCACAAAACCAAAGCAATAAATTATTAGATTTTGATAGGGCAGGTTCAGCCAAATAAAAAGCCTTTATATGCTTCTCGACTCCGGAGACGTTTCGAGATATTTTTAATGTCTCATCATCAGTCCGTATCGAAAATTAGCATAAAGGTAGTCATTAATATACAGCATATGTACATATAAATTTTATATAATGAATACGCCTCGAAGCGTTCATGAGAGGAAATATTCTCAATAGTTCATTTATTTGGCTGAACCTGCCCTATCAAAATCTATTACATTCACAGCCACCAAATCTTATTTATTGCAATAAATTATTATTATTATTTAGACTTCCTACCAGGAACCCCGTTTATTTACTCGAGGTGCTTTTCATACACGAACAAACCCCAAGCGACTACGGTTGCCTAAGCGCAAGGCAGTAGACCTCAAAGTCAAATGCTATTCTATCAGGAACGGGATGACATTAATTTTTAACATTTTAAACTTATTGTTAACGCTTTGGGGTTAATTCTTTTCAAACATTTGAAAAATTTAAGAATATTTTAGGGTATTTTTTTGGTTTTCTTTTTTTTTAGCTAGAGTAAATTATATTTTACTTTCTCTTACTCTATATGAAATATAATTTGTATTATAAAGCTTAAATATCTAGTCATGGTTTGGATCCCATGGGGGGGGTTGAACCCCAACCCCCTCCCCTGGCTACGCCTATGATTTCATCTAAGGATAAGCGAGCGTCAAGCATCAATCAATGTACTCCAAAGATGATTATAGGGGCGTACACTGAGCGCCACAATTAAGTCCCCACCTGATAGCTAGAGCTTTAAGTATATGGTATAGGATATGGTGTATAGTGAAATAATTTTAATGACCGAAAAGGTAAAACGTAAAATCTGGTACAAATAATTTTATTTTACCTTTTCAAATTTAAAATTATTTCACCATTTACCATATACTTAAGGCTAAAGCTATCAGGTGGGGACTTAATTGTGACGCTCACTGTACCAAGATAGTTGGTGGCTTGAGGCGTCACTAGATGAGGGGGCCTATATATATTTTGTACATATCTATGTATATAATTATAGGTATACAAATGTTTTCATATTTGGGGGCCTATGCCGATGTGGGACCTAGGCCAATTTTTTCTTATTTAGAAAAAAAATAAACTATTTTCATATTTAGGGGCCTTGCCGGCTCAGGGCCTGGGGTGGACCACCCCTTCGTTCCCCTCTCGGTACACCTCTAGATGATTAAATATTTAAGAAAATCCTTTAAGAAATTTTTTTTTAATTAAAAACATTTTTTTTATTTACCTCAATGAATGCAATTCCAATTCCAATTCCCATAATAACTTTTGCAGATTTTTCCACTTCCATTTTAAGTTTAGAGAGGCATGCATCAGAGTATGCCGATTTTGTACGATCTTTATTTTCATAACATGAATCCGGAGTGTCTATATTCTTTGTAAGCCAATCTTCAGGTCCTTTAGACAACCCGCAACATTTAAGCTAATAAAAAAATGATATATGATAAGTTTTATTTATTTTTTTAATTTCTCCGAATCACTCAATAGAGATTAGAGAGATGCAGGAGACATGTAGGAGGAGGCAATGTTTGAAAATTTTCGCGACAAGCGGGATCCAGAGATGTTTCTCGGGGGGTTAATCTGATGTGATTGGTCGCACAGCACACAATTTTTTCTTAATTTCGGTAATTTAAAAGGCGCATTCTCTACTTCGTTTGAATACAAATACAAATAAAATTTTTAAGTATTAATTTTTAAAATTTTACATTAAAAATAAATTTTTTTTTCGAAAAAAGATTTTTTTGTTTTCAAATCTCGGGGGAGGGGGTAATTACCCCCTTTACCCCCCCCCCTGTATCCGCCCTTGATTTGAACCCGAGCATTTGTTAAATAAAACAATTAGAATCTTAGGCGTCGTATTTACGATTGGTTTTATTAATATATTAAATTATTTTTATATATAATTATTCCAGAAGAATACAAAATTTTTATAATCTTGTCCCAATGGAACATAACCTTAAAATCGGGTACCAAGATTTTTTTCACCAATAACACTGGGCAACAGTGATTTTGTTTACTGAGAATTTGAAGCTATTTCTGGGTATTTTGGTAACGCTGATTCCAAAAATGACATCAGTTTTGCCCCACCACGACAGATTTTAGTGCTATAGAGAAAATAAAATTTCAATAGAAAATGAGCTCTAAAGCGGCTCTAATTTTATATTATATTATATTATATTGGATTTTTTAAGACAACATCCTTTAAAAATATGCAGATAGTTATAATACATATAAATTTTAAGTTTCAGCCCAATCGGAGGTCATTTAGAATTGCCGCAAACGGCTAAAAGTTTAGAAAAATCGAATTTTTTCAGTTTTTTTTTGCTTTGGTCACCCCTAATACAATTTTAGGTATCCCCGTATGAAAAAAAAACATATATTTACGATATTTTATAGTTCTTTGGCTTTCTAAAAATTATTCATTCGTAAAAATCTGTTAATTATTAACGAAATTATTAATAAAAAAGTCATCAAAGAAAAAGCCCATGTACACTCACTGGTCGAAAAAATGGACTTTAATTGAATTAAAAAGCGAACCCTATCTACGAGAAGCTTATGTATCCTCTCTGAACATTTGGTCAAGGGCACTAACTTAATTAAATATTATAAAAAAAAATATTTCTAGAATCTCATATTTTTCTAAACTTTTAGCCGTTTGCAGCACTTCTAAATGACCTCCGATTGGGCTGAAACTTCAAATTTATACTAAAGTTGTGTGGAAAGGAGTCAGCCAAGGAAAATAAAAATTTGAAAAATTTGATTTTTTATTTTCCTTGGCTGACTCCTTTCCACACAACTTTAGTTAATACTCACAGCCAGTATAATAATTAATTAAAATTTATATGTATTATAACTATCTGCATATTTTTAAAGGATGTTGCCTTAAAAAAACCCAATAATATAAAATTAGAGCCGCTTTAGAGCTCATTTTCTATTGAAATTTTATTTTCTCTATAGCTCTAAAATCTGACGTGATGGGGCAAAACTGATGGCATTTTGGGATCAGCGCTACCCAAATACCCAGAAATAGCTTCAAATTCTCAGTCAACAAAAAAAAAGTTCCTTTTTGTTGCCCTGTGTAATTTATTTTTATTTAAAAAATATTTAATTTTTAGTCTCGAAATCAAAATTTAATACATGCGCATTTTATTCTTAATATCCTTAGTAGGTTATTTCTTATTTTTTGATCATTTTCGAATTTATTATTCCATTTCACTCCAAAAATACGTTGATATTAATATATATTTAATAGTACAAATATTTTTGAATAGCGGTTTGCGGCTGTAGATAATATGTTTGGAAAGAAAGAGGATGCAGCCATTGAGACTCTAGCAAATATTTTCTGTCATTTTTGAGCTTTTTCCCATAACGTTACTACTCACTAATAAATGTAGAAAAAATTGGAAAACAAATCTCACTTAAGTGGGTAGATTAAATAGTTAAAATGAATTAGAAATTTATTGTAGTATTTATTCAATACTACAAGTAACATTGTTTTTAAAAGGTTAAAAAGAGCCCTCTAAGAATAAATTGGCATTTTATTTGTTATAAAATTTTTTTTGGATTTTGAAAAGAAGAAATTAATGTTTAAAAATTCTTAGCATTGCCTCCTTCAGATGTTAGATAAGTAAGAATGATAGTATATTTTGAAATATATAAATTCATCTGCGCGTAGATGTAGATCTATAATAAGAACATTCTAAAATGATCAAAATAAGGAACACCCTAAACCAGCGTTTCTCAAAGTATGGGTCGTGACCCGGCACCGGGGTGTAGAAAATCTTTGCCAGGTCGCGAAAAAAAATTGTAAAAACAAAAAAAAATAAAAAAAAATAATTTTACATATTTTTTACATCAGACACTAGAAATAGTGGCAAAGTGTATTTGTACTCTTTCATATAGAATAAACCAATAAATAACTTTTTTTTATTAAAAAATAAAATTTGTTTTGTAAATAAATGTGGGCCGCGATTAAAAAAATTTGGGAAACGCTGCCCTAATCATTATGCTGTCAAGAATACTTTTTTGAAAAAGTAATTTAATTTGATCCTTCTTCTTCTTCTCTCCTCGCCTTATCCCGCGATGCGGGGTCGGCGGACTTGACTCTCCCCCAAACCTATCTATTTTTACGATATGACAGGCCGGCCCGTCGCACGGTCTGACGCCTGTTGAAAAGAGGAAGGAAGAGACAGACATTTAAAGAACTGAAGGACTGCCTGTCCCAGCTCGGGCAGCTCGTGGTTGCCATCCACGTACCCACAAGATGTGGGCTCCTGAGCAAAATTTAATTTGATCCTCCCATATTTAAATAATTTTATGAATTATTTTTTTCATTTCAATATGGAATGTTTGAAAAATATTGCGTCCTTGAATGGATGGTAATTTATCCCAAATGGACTATAATCACTTTTCAATAAAATAATAAGCTGGACGATAATAACGAAAGATTTTTTCTCTTTTTCAAAATAAGTATAGCGAGGTCTATGTTTTTGATACAACGATTTCTTAATTATCACTTACGTTAGTTTGTACAGAATTCCAAAACTCTTTATCTGTATTATCCTTATTATAATCATCCATTGAATCCTCCAGCCCCTTTTTAATCAATTCAGCAACATCGTTTTTAGCTACAGCCCCTGCAATACCCACGGATAATTCAACGATGAATACGATGATCAGGCATATAGCGAACTAAAATGTATTATAAAATTAGGAAAAAATGAAATTATTTTTATAATTATGTTAGTTTTGATACCGCAATAAGCATCTTGTAACTCTCTTTGATGGCACCACAACATCCTAGAAAAGCTATCAAAAATATTATAATTCCGACAATGATGAGAACAATTGGTGGACCAAGGATGCTACTGTCGAGAATCTCATTGTATTCTTGGACATGCGAAAGGACATATGCGCCGACAGCAATGATCACGATCCCCGATATCTAAAATGAACGTTGAAAAATTACAATTAATATTTAATGAGAGTATAATTATGTTTTCTTATTAAATTGCTATCAATTATATGTTTTTTTTTATTCGTGTGCTTTCCAGTAATCATGCAAAGGTTCCAAAAGATATTTATTGATTTGTGATTCTTTTGTAATCCAGCTGAACGATAACAACAACAAAAAAATCTGGTGTGACTGGCGCACAGCACACAACTTTCTCTTACCCTTAGGTAAGAGAAAGTTGTGCACTGTGCTGGTCACACCAGATTTTTTGTGTCGAGATATATTTAGTTTCCCATAGCACCTTAGTTTCAAACTTGCATTTTAAATGTTGACTGCTTCAAATAAACTATGGTTATTTTTCAAAATTTTAATCTCATATTTGGACATTTTATACACAATATAGATTCGTAAATAAATACAAAATTTCAGAAGAATTGGAAAAAAAAATTTTAAATGCGTAAAAAGTTCCAAAGGGGACCGACCCCCTTTTGAATCGAAATTAACATACAAATCCCTATAGGAAATTAACATTGGCCAAATGCGAAGATAAGGTAGAAAAATTTAAAACGCGTAGAAAGAGAGAAGATAGTTTTGTGAGAGAGCGAGATATGTTTTCTCCGAAAAAAAAAAATGGGCGTTTAAATAATAATTGATTTTTAATCTAATAAAAAGAAAAAGATTTAAATTCGGTTACCATGGCAACCATTTATTTCTCCTATCTTTCCTATGAAGCACAAAAGTAAAGTGTGCTTCAAACAATTTTGAGGGCAAAACGAGAATATACATTTGAAAGAGCATCTAAAAAATAATTGATTTTTGAATTTTAATCAAAATCGTTAGAGCGAATTTTGAGAAAATCGAAAAAAACTGAAAAAGTACATCAGTAAAGTACTAGTACTTTTTGGCCGATTTTGATTAAAAGCTTATTTTGTCGGTCCCGGGGGTGTTTAACTTAAATATAAAATTTCAGCCTCATAGCTCAATTCCTTCATGCTTAAAATTGAACAACACACACACACACACACACACACACACACACACACACACACACACACACACACACACACACACACACACACACACACACACACACACACACACACACACAGACCATGTCGCGAAAACCACTTTTTTGGATTCAGGGGACCTCAAAATGTGAAGATCCATCAAAATCTCGACATCGAATTTTTGACATGAAACCAATACTTTCTCTCTATATATATATTACATATATACATAGGTAAGAGAAAGTAAAAATATTTCATATATAGGGTACGAGAAAGTAATATACTGTATTTATTAAATTTGTCTACAACGTGAAAACTTTTCATAACTATATCGATTAAAATTTCTTATCAAATATATGCAATGTTATTTAATAATATAATAATGCATTTTTTTGTTATAATTTGATAACATTATCAGAAAAATGAATTATAAAATCGATAAATATGTGAATTATTAAAAAACAGCCTTAATATGGTATGTTAGTGGACAAGAAATAAATAAAACGATTATTTTTTTTTTTTAGCTTGGTGAGCTTATTTTTTACTTTTTTATTTTTTATTTTATATTAATAAACCTATTCATTCCTCATTGGAAAATCAATCTTTCTAATTCCAGGCGCAAATACTTTAGAAGGAAGTTAAAAATGGCAACAAAAAATATAGGCCTCTAGATGTCTACTTGCCCCCGGGCTTGGCATAGTAGGTAGCGTGCCTACCTCTTATACCAAATGTCGCGGGTTCGGACCCCAGGCAGTCCGATGATTTTATTTAAGCCATTTGGATAGCAGATGGCTTAAATAGAAATGCCTGGACAAAAAATCGGCTATACTTTCTAGTGTGTAAATAATTACGTTTATGTGTGGTGGGATAGTGAAAATTAGGAACCGACCGAATATTCGGTTTCGGCCAAAAATGATTTTTCAAATTTCAAATGATTTGCACTTGAGGGAGAAAAAAATTTAGTCTCCCTAAAAAAAAGGTAAATGATTTTCACGGGAGGGAAAAAAAAATTCAAAAAAAAAGGTAAAATGAATAAAAAAATTTTATAGGAAATACAAGTTTCGGTTTCGGCCGAAACTAAGGTTGAGGCCGAATATTCGGTTTCGGTTTCGGTTGAAAATCTTGTTTCGGTCGGACCCTTGTGAAAATAGAACAAAAGCTTTTTTCAAATAGGCCTATATTACTCAGCATGAAAAAAAGCTCCGAGATAATTCCTTCAGATTCTTAAATAAAATGACCTCTTGAATTCAAATATGACCTCCGTTTTCCCCCACCACGTACCGTTTTCGCGCAAGGGCGGATCCAGAGGTGTTTCTCGGGGGGGGTAATCTGGTGTGACTCGTCGCACAGCACACTATTTTTTTTAAATTTCGGTAATTTAAAAGCGCATTCTGTACTTGTTTGCCAGAATATAAATACACATCAAATTTTTAAGTATTAATTTTAAAAATTTTACATTAAAAATAAATTTTTTTGCGAAAAAAAGGTATTTTTTTCGAATCTCGGGGGGGGGGGTAATTACCCCCTTTACCCCCCCCCTGTATCCGCCCTTGTTTTCGCGGGACAGCCCCCTACTTATTTCCACTCCTTTTCGTTAATTTTAGGACCATGAATTAAATTTGGAGGGATGAAAAGGAATATTTTATCGTTAATATTTCTTCTGAAGATCTAGAGAGATGAAAAGTTCAAAAACATGAACATTTTGTTCCAAGGTGGGAATGTGGGGGAGGATTTTGTCCCTTAAATTGCATTTTTTTCTCCCTCAACCCCCACCTTTTTTTTTTTTTTGCATGCGAGTCTCATCCCATTTTTTCAGACTCTAGTTTCGGCTACTTTTTGGCCGAAACCGAAACTACGACCGAAACCGAATATTCGGTCGGTTCCTACTTTTTATATTTTTTTTCGCAGTTTTTTCACTGCCATTTAATGGCCTTTGATGCCGAAAAAGATCTTAAATGAAATAAAAAAAAAAAAAAATGCTAATCGTTGTCTTGATTCACAAAACTCACCGCATAAAAGGAAAATTAAAAAATACAAAAATAATTTTTTTAGTATTTCTCTGTCGACAAGAAAGTCGAAATTTAAGAAAATTATAAAATTCAATTCCATTTCATTATTAAATTTCTTTTTGTTTTAAGGTTTCTACTGATAATTGGGTCGAATAGCAAAAAAACGGGACGGACAAAATATGAAAACGGGTCAAACGAGCGTCCAGTCGGGACAAGAGGTCGTATGAACACCTTATTCTTAATATTAAAATTTTAAAACTGTATCAGATTTTAAAATAAAACGTTAAAAGTTACTCTACTTAACACATTTTTCTTAATATTGAAATTTGTAATTTTTTGTCATATTATGATAAATTACATTCTTCTAAACAATTTAATTAATGACAATTTATTCTGAATAGCTTTATAGATAATCGCGTTTTTACGAAAAAGTCGAGGGTCATTTCAAAAAAAGAAATTTTGAAAATCCGAAGTATAATCATTGACAAGTTGATATAAAAGTTATTTTTTACTTTCTCTTACCTATGTATATATGTAATATATATATAGAGAAAAAAAGAAGAAAGTATTGGATTCATGTCAAAAATTCGATGTCGAGATTTTGATGGATCTTCACGTTTTGAGGTCCCCTGAATCCAAAAAAGTGGGTTTTCGCGACATGGTCTGTCTGTGTGTGTGTGGGTGGGTGTGTGTGTGTGTGTGTGTGTTCAATTTTAAGCATGAAGGAATTGAGCTAGGAGGTTGAAATTTTATATTTAAGTTAAACACCCCCGGGACCGGAAAAATAAGCTTTTAATCAAAATCGGCCAAAGAGTACTAGTACTTTACTGATGTACTTTTTCAGTTTTTTTCGATTTTCTCAAAATTCGCTCTAACGATTTTGATTAAAATTCAAAAATCAATTATTTTTTAGATGCTCTTTCAAATGTATATTCTCGTTTTGCCCTCAAAATTGTTTGAAGACCACTTTACTCTTGCACTCCATAGAAAAGATAGGAGAAATGGTTGCCATGGTAACAAAATATAAATATTTTCCCATACTTATAAATTTTACATCTGAATTCAAATATTCCCTACTGCCGGGAACTAAATACATGTCGACACAAAAAATCTGGTGTGACAAGCACAGTACACAACTTTCGATTACCGAAGGTAAGAGAAAGTTGTGTGCTGTGCGACAGTCACACCAGATTTTTCTTATAATATTGTTCTCACTTATTCTTTACCTTTACCTTATGACTTTTGGCTTTTATAACATGAAATATAACTGGTCAGGTCATGGTATATGATATATCAATATTTCACAATTTAATCAAATAAAAAGAATTTATAGCATGCAAATTTTTTTTTAATTTAAAAACGTGTAGTTTTATTGATATATTCGGTAAATTTTCTTCAGCGTTTTGTAGTGAATCGATTAATTAGGTTTGTTTAGATTTTCATACTTATTGTATTGCACAACATTTATTTAGATTGATGACATCATTTTTTAATCACAAGGTTACAATAGAATTCTTAATTTTTGTTGTTCCAAATACTATTTCTATACATACTCTATTGAATATCTTCCAAATATTTTTTTTTATTTTTTTTTATTTGTACAATTATACAAACAGCCTTTAATAAGACAAGAAATCAATAATTAAAAAAAAAATTTGAAATAATGAAAAAAAAATTTTTTTCCTATTGAACACTTAAAAAAAATATAAAATATTTAAGATTTTCTTGTGAATTTGATTGATATATAAAATCAAGATTAATTAACCTTTATAGAAAATATTTTGGTATATAAAACTACGATTGGTCTATTATTATTAAAATTATCAAATTTAACAAGCGCCTCCTTTCTAAAAGATAATTCGAAGATAAGTAAAAAAATTAAAATAATTGAATTTATATTGTTTTGTTCTTTTCATCCTTATTTTTTCAAATTTTTTTTGGTTTTTTTTTTTAACCCTTTTCGGCTACTGAGGCCATTTAAGGGTTTGAATTTTATTTCATTAATTTTTCAAATAACATAGCACGATAGCTACCGGTGGACGATCCAAAATTTTTCTGGATGTTGGGTAATGTAAATTAATTATTTCTCGATTGTAAATATTCAATTATGATAATACAAAAAATGGACACTTGTCTAAGCTCTTCAAAATGAAAATGAATGAATTAATCAATACAAAAAATCACTATTTTGACATGCATAGAATTTGCTCCGTTAAAAAAATTTAATTTAATTAAATAATCTAAAATTGTTAGGGCCTAATTATAAAAATTTTTAATAATTTTATTTTTTAAAAGATTTAAAAAATATTTATTTTAAAATTTGAGTTAAACCCATTTTAGAGAGTTAAAAAAATCACTAAAGTTCAGCTAGAAATTAGCCGTAAAAATTTGCCCTAAAAAAAATTTTAATTTTTGGAAAATATTTTATATCATATTTTTACTTTCTCTTATCCTATATATGAAATATGTACTTGATTTTGAGTAGTGAGGTTCAGGCGCAAAAAACAATAAAGAAAATTATATTTGTCTTTATTTCATATCTTGACGTCGACAAAGATATGAAATAAAGACAAAGTATAAAGTTCTTTATTGTTTTTTTGGCTGCTGGATATCCTCACTACTCAATATATTCAGCCACTCCTCCTGAAATTAATACTTAATTTTTTTTTTAATAAATAAACATATTTAGAAAATTAATATTAGAATTCAATAACATTAATTTTTCTTAATTAAATATAGATTTACTAATCTCGGTTTTAATGTTTGTTTTTTAAATCGAGAACTGAACAAAAAAGATAATAACAATGAACAAATAAAATAAAAATATATGTAATAGAACTAACCGCAAAGATGAGATTGAAAGCAAAAAGAATATATTTGATGAGACTGAGCCCACAACTCTCCATGGTGAAATACAAAGTAAAAGAATGCAAGCACAAGAATGGTTCGACTGGACTAGTAACTGTTGAATGGGGTGGTTGGTCGAGCCACCAACTACTTTGCTATGAAAAGCCCTAACACTTTTTCGAACCTTAGCTTTTATGTGTGCCTAAGTTTCGATCGTCGCGTTGCGCTCTAACCGAGTTCAGGTCATTTAAACCATTGACTAGATTCACATTCATTCTAATAAAGAATAACTAGTCGAAAATAAGAATTCAAGTCCAAGGTTTTTTCAATGAATAAAAATATTAAAAAACAAAAAAATAAATAAATAAAACCCTCTCAAATTAGGAAAAAAAACTACTCAACTTTCACACATTAAAATTTTCTTTTAGGTCATTAAACGAATTAAATTTAATTTTAATGAACTTAAAAATATTAGTAGATTTTAGCCTAAAAGGCTCAGGGACGGATTAAAGGGAGAGGGGGGGAGCGACCGCCTCCACCGAGAATATATTAAAATAAAAAATCATATGTGACTGACCGCACAGCAGAAAATTTTAAATAAAAAATATTTTATATGTATTTTAAACTATCAATTTTAAGTCTCAAATCACCTTAACGGTGCTAATATTTGAAGGTGTTATTTAAAAAATTTTCATTCCCCAGAGTGACTCTCCTAAATTGAACCGCCCCCACCGAAAAAATTCATTAATCCGTTACTGACGGATTAAGATTAAGATTAAGAAGCATTTAGAGTTAGAATACCCTAACTCTAAATGCCTCTTGAAAAAAACAAGATTTAAAATGAAGTATTTCTCCCTAAGAAAGTCTGGTTTCTTTAGACTTCAACTCTTCAATGGGAAATATAAATTTTTTTTAAAATAATGAGTAATGGGGTTGGAGAGAATAACAAGCAGATTTATCGCTCCACCTGACGTCCTTTATTTGGCAGATATTTCGATGCTTCATCTTCAGTGCCGCGAGAATTTAGTAGGTGGGCTTAGTCTAATTTTATTATTTTTAAATGCCTTAAGGGCGTTAAACATGTTTAATGAGGTGCCTTATCTAAGCTGATGACTGCTCTGTGTCCAAAGCAGAATTCTGCTATATATATAATGTATTAAAAATTTTTTTGTTTAACATGTAATTTTTATAACAAGTATATTTCTATCTTAAAGGACTGAAGATGGCTTTGGAAATCATTACCGAAACTCTCCTTATGTGGTGTTGCTGAAGTTGGTTTATTTGAGAAAATAAAACCCTAAATTTTCAGGAATTTTTTTATTAGTTAGCAAGGCAATAATTCCAAATATTTCGGAGACCTATCGGCACTCCTTCTTGAGTGGATTTCACCTCATTCACCACATACGGCCCTAAATCATTTAGTGATTAATGATTAATAATAATTGCTGGTCATAAAACATGATCGCTCCCAAGCGTTTTAATTGTAAGGGCCGTATGTGGTTAATGAGGTGAAATCCACTGAAGAAGGAGTGCCGATAGGTCTCCGAAATATTTGGAATTATTGCCTTGCTAACTAATAAAAAAATTACTGAAAATATAGCGTTTGCTTTCTCAAATCATTAGCGAAACTCTACAGAGTAAAGATACTGGCTGCATCCACCTTTCCAATATTAATAAGATAAATGTTTGTTAAGAAAAATATTTTTATACCAGTAAGCCGCTATTTCAGAGTTCAACTTAATTTTTTTAAACCCATTTCGGCTATTGAGGCCATTTAGGGCATGACTTTGTTATAAATATTTTTAAATTACATGATACCGATGGCTACCGGGGGACGTTCCACACGCTGATTGCTCGAAATAACCAATCCCGAGCTTTCGCCGTTCTTGGCATTGCTTAACTGCATCGATTGTGATGACTTGCTCTTCTCTGTTGCCAGGCCCCCGACCAAGTTAATTTAAAAAAAAAATTGTTTACAAGTATAAGAGGAAAGGGGGAAGAGGGCTCGATTTCGTATATTGATCTACTGTATTTTGCGTTTTAAATCTCAAAAATGAAATAATAGACCGAGAGATATCTGTAGAAGGACTATCGATATTGTTATTAAATTTTCTAAAACATAAATAGTTGATGAGTAGCAGGATGAAAAAGAAAAAGCAGCTAGTATTTATTTATTTTACCATTAGGCCAACGTTTCGGTCTCGACTGACGTAGCCAATGGGTATTAAATAAATGAAATAAATACTAGCTGCTTTTCTTTCTTCATCCTGCTACTCATCAACAACTTGTATCCAGCTATAAATCTACTTTTCTCTAAAACATAAATAAACCAATGGATTGGAACATTTTCAACGTTTCGTTCACCTTCTACAGTTCTTCTTCTGTCCTTGCCTTATTCCCGGGATGCGGGGTCGGCGGACCTCACTTATTCCCTCCAACCCTATCATGCGTTTTTGCGACCGAGAAGGATAGAATAGGCCGGCCCGTCGACGGTCTGACGCCTGTTGAAAAGAGGAAGGGACAGACATACTAAGAACAGAAGGACTGCCTGTCCTAGCTCGGGTAGCTCGTGGTCGCCATCCACGTATCGACAAGGACCCCTGAGCGAACTCACCTTCTACAGTTAAAATTTATCATTTATTATTATTATCAAGTCCTCAATTAAACAAATTTTGGCATCTCGTCATGATTAGACTCCAGGAGTTACCAGAATTAAGACTGGAATTTCTTTCAGATGAATAATATAAAGAGGATGCTGCCTATATCATTAATCTAATTATATAACAACCACAATTCGTTATATACTGGAATTTCTTTCTCCTAAAATGCAGTTCAGTTCTTCCACATTTTCATCAAAAGTTACATTGTGCAGAGGGTGTTCCTATTTCTCTTGAACGCGTTTGATTTTAAGTCCCCACACCAAAATACAGGGACAAGTAAGAAAAAGAATATTTTTAATATATTGAAATTGAATCATATTACGAAATAGCAGTCGAAAGGTTGTAATATAATATTAAATTGAAATCAATAATAGTAGGCCTATTCATTTTTTTTTCGAAAAGAAAACATCTTTCTGAGAAAGTATAGTCATCATGGTATGTTAAAAACATTATTTGCATACTCAATCTTCTCATTAAATCTTTTTAAATAAATCAAATAAAAATATAGCTTTATAACAAAATGCTTTATTAACTATGCAAATGGTTGATAATAAGAATTTAAATAAATCCGGAAGAAGAATGCCTGGATATAGGCCAAAGGTGATGGGCCTCTCTGATGGATTTGGAGTAGTTAGGTTGTTTGGTTGTCAACTCGCGTGTGTTGCCTCTGACCAATACATTGCCTCGTCTCCCTGGTTACTAACTTAAGATATTATCACAAAACCACCACCAACACACACACATATATTTCTATTAAAAGGTACGAATTTTAACGATCGGGCCCCAACAAAGATAATTTCCTAGTTGTAGTGAGGTCATTGTAGCTCTAGGATTTCTACCAATGCCCCTTCATTTCCTCGCTATGTTTACTTTAATGAGGTTATTACTCTTTCGATTCACGTAAGATTTTTTTAAATCTAAATAAATCAATATATTATTCTATATTTTGAATACGAAAAATTATTTATAGTTAAAATTAACAAAGCCTTTTTCAAGTACATCCAATTTATCATGTAAACAAATCGATAACTCAATGTCTTCTAGTTGTGAAATGGGAAATAAATGAAGGGCTGATGGTTTTCTAAAGAGTTTCTTATTTTTATTTTATACAGGTAATTAAATTCATGCATCCTGGTAATCGTTAAAGCTAATCATATTAAAATTTATTTAAATTAATTGAATATCAATTGTGTTCGATATAGATTATAGAGAGATGATATAGGTCATTCTGCGAATGCTTCGGTCGTTTTGTTAAGGAAAGGATAAATCGGATTCAACTAACTTGTATAAATTATAAAATGAAGGACTTATAATTATATTTCTCTAAAATTAAAATTTTCATTTTCATTTTTTCAACTTTGATTTTTACTTTCTCTTACCTCTATATATGTTAATATATAGAGAGAGAAAGTATTGGATTCATGTCAAAAATTCGATGTCGAGATTTTAATGGATATGCACGTTTTGAGGTCCCCTGAATTCATAAAAGTGGTTTTCGCAACATGGTCTGTGTGTGTGCCTGTGTGTGTTTAATTTAAAGAATGAAGGAATTGAGCTAGGAGGTTGAAATTTTATATTTAAGTTAGGCACCCCCCTAGGGCGTGAAAATAAGTTTTTAAACAATAAGATTCCAAGGGCAAAATGAGAATATTCATTTTAAAGAGCATCTAAAAAATAATTGATTTTTGAATTTTAATCAAATTTGTTGAGGAGAATTTTGAGAAAATCGAAAAAACTAAAAAAGGACATCAGTAAAGAATTAGTACTATTTGGTCGATTAAGATTAATAGCTTATTTTCACGCTCCAGGGGGGTGCCTAACTTAAATATAAAATTTCAACCTCCTAGCTCAATTTCTTCATGTTTTAAATTGAACACACACAGACAGACCATGTTGCATCAATTTTTACTTTTTTTTGATTCAGAAGACCTTAAAACATGCATATCCATCCACGCTTTCGCGGCGGGCGGACTCCCCTTACCCTAAGGCGCCGGCCCAATCAAGTTTATTTTATAATAGGCCTATATTTTATATTTATAATCAGGGGCGTATTTAAGGGGGCCTAGGGGCCCGGCCCCCCCCCCCGAAATTTCCCAAACACATATACATATATAGGGATATACAGACATCAGCGCAACAAATTTTCCCGCAGGATGGACAACTTTGGTTCCGCAATAGAAAAAATGTTCCTCAAAAAATTTCGTGTGAAAAGAAGTATAGTTTCTTAAAAAAAAATTTTCCTCAGAAAAATTTTTTAGTTCGGGCCCCCCCCCCCCCGAAAAAAAATTTCTATATACGCCCCTGTTTATAATAACTGTTATCCCCACTTTTAATACAAACGAGAAGCCTACACCTATAGCTATGTGATAAAATTAAATTTAGGCTAACTTAAGTTTGTTATTGCCTATAATTGAAATCAATAATCTAACCTTGAGAGAGAAAGATTGTTTGAACTATTTTGACATTGACACTAAGTTTTTTTACTTTTTCTTACCTATATGTATATGTTAATAAACATATATATAGAGAGAGAAAGTATTTGATTCATGTCAAAAATTCGATGTCGAGATTTTGATGGATATACACGTTTTGAGGTTTCCTGAATCCAAAACCGTGGTTTTCGCAACATGTTCTGTTTGTATGTGTTCAATTTAAAGGATGAAGGAATTGAGCTAGGAGGTTGAAATTTTATATTTAAGTTAGACACCCCCCCCCCCTAGGGCCTGAAAATAAGGTTTTATACAAAATCGGTTAAAAACTACTAGTACTTTACTGAAGTACTTTTTCAGTTTTTTTCGATTTTCTCAAAATTGGGTCCAACGATTTTGATTAAAATTCATAAATCAATTATTTTTTAGATGCTTTTTAAAATGTTTATTCTCATTTTGCCATTGAAACCTTCTGAAGACCACTTTACTTTTCTACTTCATAGGAAAGATGGGAGAAATGGTTGCTATGGTAACAAAATATAAATATTGTATTTTCCATACTTTTTTACTTTTCTTACCTCTATATATATGTTAATATATATAGAGAGAGAAAGTATTGGATTCATGTCAAAAATTCGATGTCGAGATTTTGATGGATCTTCACGTTTTGAGGTCCCCTGAATCCAAAAAAGTGGTTTTCGCGACATGGTCTGTCTGTGTGTCTGTGTGTGTGTCTGTGTGTGTGTGTGTGTGTGTGTGTCTGTGAACAAAATATCTCAAGAACGAAAAGAGTTAGGAGGTTGAAATTTTATATTTAAGTTAGGCACCCCCATGGGACCTGACACGAAGCTTTTGACCAAAATCGACCAAAGAGTACTAGTACTTTACTGATGCACTTTTTCAGTTTTTTTCGATTTTCTCAAAATTTGCTCCAACGATTTTTTTTTAAATTCAAAAATCATTTATTTTTTAGATTCTCTTTAAAATGTATATTCTCATTTTGTGATTGAAATTTTCTGAAGACCACTTTACTCTTGTTCTCCATAGAAAAGATAGGAGAAATGGTTGCCATGGTAACAAAATATAAATATTTTGTCATACTTATAAATTTTACATCTTGAAAATCGAATGTACCGTACTGTCGGAAACTAAATACATGTCGACACAAAAAATCTGGTGTGACAAGCACAGTACACAACATTCGAGTACCGAAGGTAAGAGAAAGTTGTGTGCTGTGCGCCAGTCACACCAGATTTTTTTTTTTTTTTTTAAACATTCACACTTTTTTCTCATTCACACACACATTCACACTGTCTTTTCGGCAGCTCAGGCCATATAAGACATTTACGATAACCGTTATTTATGAATTTATATATATTAGGGTCCAGGCATTTTTATTTAAGCCAATTTTCCATACTTATAAATTTTACATCTTGAATCCTAATATATCGGCGGAAACTAAATATATGTCGACACGAAAAATCTGGTGTGACAAGTACAGAACACAACTTTCGATTACCGAGGGTAAGAGAAAGTTGTGTGCTGTGTGACCAGTCACACCAGATTTTTTTTCTTTGCTTTTATTTATATTTCATTTCGTAAAAAAAAGTAATCGAATATTCGATTAATAAGAAAAATGTAGGAAATTAAAACAAAGGATCAATTTCGATTTTAGTAGTCTACTGAAATAAACAATTAGTTTTATACCTGGTGGTTATAATTAAAGTTGCCTATTTTGAGTAACCCAGTGTTGTTCAGGGAAGGATTTAGGCAATACAAACGAAAGTGGACTCTTGCCCCCTTCAATTCGATGAGTAGATATCACTAGGTGATAATGATATATTCTTAAGCCAAAATATTTCCTTTATCAAGAGTCGCGGGAGCGACTCGTTAAATTAGTTTGTTTTTATTTAACCAAAATGAAAAAAAATAATGTCAAGAAAATACTTCATCTGAAAAATATAAAATTTGAATTAGTTTAGCTCATTTTATTTTAATATCAATAACTAGTGTATATGAAATTTACTTATAATCCGAAAAATCGTAAGATTGTTTTTTTGGGCCTCCTCCTCCCCTCATAGCCCACCAATCCTCACCAAAACTAATTTACCTAAAAAAAAAAAAAATAAGTTTCCTATTTTGATTATATCACTTAATGAAAATTTACTTTCTTTAGCTTTTTAACTTTAAATTAATCTTGAAGACTTCTTTTTTTTATGTGCGCTTCACAATACGAAAATAGAGTATATTAAAAATATATTAAAAAAAAAGAAATAGAAAAATTCATTTAAAAAAAAAATGGATTCACGTTTGTAGGAAATTTAATATAAAAATGCAGCAGAAATTGTCAAATCTTATCACCCACCACAAATTCAAATAAATAGTGGTGTACCTAACCCTCAAAGGGCAATTCCAATTTTTTATGAAATATGTCCTAAACAAATTTATATTTACTTGCACAATTGGCAAAAAAAATTACATATAATCCAATGAAAACAAAAAACTTTAATGTTAAATTTTCTCAAAACTCAGTAGCTGGCGCTTGACACACTAATGCATAACAAGGTCCAATTCTAATGTAAGGCTGTACTTACCCTCCGGGGTAGTGAAGGTCGCGCTAAGCTCCTTGCAGTACTTGAATCCAGCTCCAAATCCCTATTGCACTCGAGAAGCACAAATCTGCAAAAGAAAAAAAAAGATATTTAGATTGATTGATATTTCAAGTAAAAAATCTAAGAAAGTATTCAAGCGGGGGATTAATTTCAGGTTTCATTTCGAATAAGCATTAAGGGAGCGCACAAGTATTACGTAACGCAATTTGGGGAAGGGGGTCTCGTACACGTTACTTTATGCGTTACAAGGGGGGGTTGAACAACGCGTTACGTAAATGGTATTTTAGCGACTTTCCATAAATTCTTTCATGCTTAAAATCGTTACACACAGACAGACAGACAGGCCACTTTGGGAAACCCAGTTTTTTGGACCTCAAGGGACCTAAAAACATGTAGGCCCATATCCATCAAAATCTCGACATCGAATTGTTGACATGATCAAAATAATTTCTCTCATAATTTCATATATAGGGTAAAAGAAAGTAATATTGATATTAATGATAAAACTGGACGACAGTGTTTCGGAGATATTAAAAGCTATTCTTGAGAATATGGATAAGGCTGATTTAATGCTAAAAAATATAAATTTTTATAAAAAATATATTTTTTTTATTTATTCTTATTTATATTAAAACTGGCAATCATTTTGAAAATTGGTCCTGAGGCCAATATTCACGCCTCCCCTTAGACTAGTCCGCGTCTCCCTAGGAGGCGCGCCTCACAATGAAAAACGCTGGTATAAGGGTATTTTATGGCTGGTGAAAGTTAGAAGAAAACGCAACCAGAATTTTTCTTTAAAAATATATTTTAACAGCTTACATTTCGGCCTTGGTTAAAGCCATCCTCGGATGACCACTAACAGCTCCGAGGATGGCTTTGACCAAAGCCGAAACGTCAGCTGTTAAAATATATTTTTAAAAGAAAAAATTCTGGTTTCGATTTTTCTAACTTTCATTCCTGAAGAAAAATATTTTTCTCAAATCTTATTTTCACGCTCTAGGGGGGGGTGCCTAACTTAAATATAAAATTTCAACCCCCTAGCTCAATTCCTTCATGCTTTAAATTGAACCCAAATAGACACACAGACAGAACATGTCGCGAAAACCACTTTTTTGGATTCAGGGGACTTCAAAACGTGTATATCCATCAAAGTCTCAACATCGAAATTTTTATCATGAATCCAATACTTTCTCTCTATGAGCGGCGTAGTGAGCTTAACTCGCGCCCGGGGCACAATACCTTTTTAGCGCCCCCCCCCCCCATTGGAAAACCATATAATATATGTAAAACATACAAAATTATTATATTACACTTTAGAAATCAATTATAATAAAAATAAAAATTATCCAGTAATTTTACTTTCTCTTACCTATGTATATATGTAATATATATATAGAGAGAAAGTATTGGATTCATGTCAAAAATTCGATGTCGAGATTTTGATGGATCTTCACGTTTTGAGGTCCCCTGAATCCAAAAAAGTGGTTTTCGCGACATGGTCTGTCTGTGTGTCTGTGTGTGTGTCTGTGAACAAAATATCTCAAGAACGAAAAGAGGAGGCTGAAATTTTATATTTAAGTTAGGCATGTGTGTTAGGTGTGTATGTGTGTGTGTGAGTGAATGAGAAAAAAAAGGCGTTAAAAAAAAAAGATAAAAAATAAAAAACGAATTTTTTTTTCAATGACACCTATTCTCCCCCTCCCCTTCCAACAGCTTATATTCTCCCTCTACCATTAGTGAAATACAAAATATTTAATTTCATATTCAAAAGAATCGTTTTTCGCAGTCAAATTATTTGTTTCTATCATTTTTTTTCAACGATAAAATGCATAATAATTACCTTTAATAATACACTCAAGAGGGTGTGCTGGTTGACGGAGTGTTCAGGGTGGGTTACACTATATTAATTATTCACTTTAAATCACTTAAAACTAGGAACCGACCGAATATTCGGTTTCGGTTACGGTTTCGGCCAGTTTCGGCCAAAAATCATGGTTTCGGCCGTAGTTTCGGTTTCGGCCAAAAAGTGGCCGAACCTTTCGGCCGGCCGAAACCAGAGTCTGAAAAAATGGGATGAGACTCGTATACAAAAAAAAAAAAAAGGTCAAATAATTTGCACTTGAGGGAGAAAAAATTTTAGTCTCCCTAAAAAAAAGGTAAAATGATTTTCACGGGAGGGAAAAAAAAATTCAAAAAAAAAAAAGGTAAAATGAAAAAAAATTTTTATAGGAAATACAAGTTTCGGTTTCGGTTACGGTTTCGGCCGAAACTAAGGTTGAGGCCGAATATTCGGTTTCGGTTTCGGTTTCGGCTGAAAATCTTGTTTCGGTCGGACCCTACTTAAAACACAAGTTATAAAGAGACCAAGCATTTCGGCGCCTGCTGCTCGGCCACGCGCTCGACTGAACGAGAAACTCGACTCTCTCTCTCTCTGTATAGGAATAAAAAGATGAAAATAACAATTCCCATTTTATTAAAAAGTAAAAAAAATACCTTTTGCTCTAATCTAACTATATTTAGAGCTGGAAACGAATGTCAACAAGGAATATTCCACGGCCTTTCTTAAATAATCAACCGTTCATCCCCTAATCAAAATAATAATCAACGCTATTTTTTGAATGTTTTCTATTTATTTGGCTTCGATTTAGCTAAAATAAATTTAAAAAACATTTTTTTCAATTTTTCAACCCCTTATGCAATCCTAATAAATAAAATAATTAACAATGCTATCGCCTTCGGCGAAGCTTCGCGTCTAGTCAGAAAAAAATTAAACCCCTGAAAACCTTCCCTGGATCCGCCTTTGTGTTTTACACATAGTATAATTTTCTAGAATGAGTCTTACTTTAGGCCAGTGATTTCCAAACTTTATTTTACAACTATTCTCGGAGACTCAGCTGAGCCGCAGTTACTTCATCTACACAGGTGGTCGGTGATTTGGTTGGTTGAAAGGAAAAGGAAATGATTTAATTCTAAAATAAAATTCGTTGAATGTCTAATGACAATAAAATTTGTTAAAAAAATTTTATTAAAAAGAAAAAATATATACGTACATCTAATAATTAATGGTAAGAAAACAAATGAAAATCATAAAAATCTTGTTTATTAATAGAGAAATTGTATTACAGCTCGATTATAATTTAATGTCAAAAATAGATATAAGCCAACCAACTTGGAATTTTAAAAAAATTATATGTATTTCATATAGAGAATTGAGGATTCTGTTAATGTCTATAAAGGTAATTATAAAAGGATGTAAAAAAATTGATTTATATTGATGAATTTGTAAATGAATTTTAAATATTTGACAAAAAACACATTTATCTCGTTAAGGTTGAATATATCTAAAAAATGTAAAAAAAAAAAAAAATATTATCATTTTTAAGTTCCTGACGATGAACAAGCTTCGAAACTGAGAATTGCAATTCAGTCGACCATTAAAGAACATTAAAATAAAAAAATTAAAAAAATCTAAGAATTTTATTAATTTCAATCAAATCACCGACCACCTGTGTAGATGAAGTAACTGCGGCTCAGCTGAGTCTCCGAGAATAGATGTCCTTCATCCCAGAATCAAAAAATTTTATTTTACAACGCCTCCCTTAAAAATATTTAATCGTATGACGCCTCCCCCCCCCCCCACACACACACATTTAATAAAATAATACAAAAATAAAAATTTTTAATGTCAAAAAATATGAATTTATATAAAAATATTTTTTTTATTTATTCATATTTATCAAGAGTCGCGGGAGCGACTCGTCGCCGAGCAAGTAAAAAGCAAAAGAAAGCAAAGAAACTCTTAATACTACCATTTAGTTGATATTCCAATAGATTCCAATTGCATTTAGATGGACGAGTCGTCCCTAGACTATATTATCAAGAATGATTTTAAATCCTTAATAAAAGATAGGGACGTGAAAAAAGAGAAACTTTTCTCTTTTTGGGAGAATATCTCAAAAAGTTTTTAAGATATCGGAGCCAAATTTTTTTATATTAAACTAGAATAAATAAGGATTATTTTGAGCACAAATTCAAAAAAAAAATTCCAGTCCCAAAAAGAATGGCAGAGGCTCAAAGTTGAGATTTTGCCAATTTTGGAAGGTCAAAAATTAGTCTCTTATTTTTCGTTTTTTTTCTTCCCTTTTTTTCATTCTTTTCTTCAATTTTCAAATTTTTAAACAAAGCTACAGGTTTTCCTGCTGGACCGATTTGGATGAAATTTAAAATACAAATAGATACTATCAAAAACCCGACGACACATAAAATTTCATTTTGGATCAAAAGTGACTTTTTGAGAATTTCAAATTTGTCCTATCTTTAACATGGCGAAAAGACAATTCTAACTATTTTGCTCCCTGATGACGTCATCTATGAACATATCTATTAATATTAGTAATTTTCATCCCTAATGGAATAAAAATTTTTAGGATAGTTCCATTCAGATAGAAATAGATTAACGTGATAAGAATTAGTGCTACCAGCATAAAAATCTCGACATGGAATTTTTGACATGAATCGAATACTTTCTCTCTATATATTTCATATATAGGGTAAGAGAAAATAAAAAAGATACAAAATCTAAAATTTGGTCAAATCCTAGGTTTATCGTTTCGAATGGATACCAACCGATGTATTTACATTATACCAACATAACAAAAATAAAAATCCTGAATCCTGAAATTTTATAAAATTTGGCCAAAACATTTATCATTTTGAATGGATAACTAAAGATTTAACCATGGGATAGCAAGATCAAAAAATACACAACTTATGTTCTGAAATACATATAGAGGGTTAGAAGATAGAAAAATATTCTGAACATTGCAAATGTTAAACTTTGAATTGAAGAGGTAAATTTTAATTTATTAATTAATATTTAATATAAAGCAATTATTAATTAATATTTCGCAAAAAGAAGTGAAATCTCAGCCAAAAACATTGGAGATGCAAAAAGGCCTCACAGTTTGGAAAACGCTGCTATACAGGGTGGGCCAATAGTGCGTGGGCGGAAGATTGTGGTCTTATTAATGAACATGTTTAAGGTTTGAAGATGGTGCATAATGAGGAGCCTTTAGGGCTACAAATTTAAAATATTTTTGGTCCAATTGCACCTCTTGTATAGGGCGTTCCATATCAAATTTATGTTTTTTTTTTTAATGGAACCCCCTGTATATTATTGCATATTTGGATTGGCTACGGTCAATTTTACTATGATCTTCCCTCATTATGCACCATCTTCAAATTATAAAAATGTCCGTTAATAAGCCGACAATCTTCCGTCCACGCACTATTGGTCCACCCTGTATATCATATTTAAATAATTTAAATATCTTTAAATATCTAATTGGTCTAAGATGCTGAAAAGAGTTTTAAAAAAATAAATAATTATTTAGTAGTGCTCCAGCTCTGAATGGGTGAGCTGGAGGAAGAAGAAGGCTGCTGAACGCCAGTATATTAAATTAAATTAAAATATAAACATTTATTTAAAAAGAATTAAGTATGTTTTTTGTTGGTGTAGGTTGAGGGTCCAGTGGCTTGGAGGTAGGGCTGGACGGTAAACCGGTTTACCGGTAAAAACCGGTAAAAATTTTTTACCGAAAACGCGGTAACGAACCTCTAATTCGGTAAAAACCGGTTTTTTTTCGAAAGTCGGTAAAAACTTATTTTTTCGGACGGTAAAAAATTTTGGTTCCGCGAAAAAAATGTTCGTTCCGCGGGCGGCAAAAATTGGCGTCTCTAAAAAAAAGGTAAAATATTTTTTCGGACGGGAAAAAATTTCTGTTCAAAAAAAATGTGCCGCGGCGGCAAATTTCTGTTCCGCGGGCGGCAAAAAAAATTGGCGTCTCTAAAAAAAAAAGGTAAAATATTTTTTCGGACGGGAAAAAATTTTGGTTCCGCGAAAAAAAAATGTTCCGCGGGCGGTAAAAAATTTTTACCGACTTTCGAGAAAAACCGGTTTTTTTTTCATTATCGAGGTCGGTAATGAAAATCCATTACCGTCCAGCCCTACTTGGAGGTCCTGGGGTGCTTGGATCCCCAACAAAAAACTTACAATCATGTTAAATATATCCATGGTAGCCAGCGTGGGGAAGGGGGGGCTAATGCCCCCCTGGCTTGTCCTGAAAATTTTTTATCTATTAAAAACATATTTTTTCCTATTTTTGATTGAATTTTTTTTTAAATAAGCTTATATAAAAGAAAATAATAATATTATAATAATAATAATATATGTATATGTTAATTGCAAACCCCTCCCTCCTCCTAACGAGTGGTCCCCCCTCCTAACAAGATGTCTGGCTACGCCCATGAATATATCTATGTCTTAGTTAAGTCCGAATCCAGATATATTGAATATGCCAACTAATATCTTATCTTCTTTCTTTATATATAAAATTCTTCTGTACGTGTGTATGTGACTGAACTCCTCCTAAACGACTGAACCAATTATGATGAAATTTTCTGTGTATGTTTGTGAGTGTCCCGGACAGGTTTTGTTTCACAAATATCAATAAGTTAATGAGTAATTAACCGTTAAAATAAGAAAAAAATAAAAATTAGGAGAAATAGTTGCCATGGTAACAAAATATAAATATTTACCCATGTTTACGATTTTTTATTTATTTACATTTTGAATTCTAAAATATCGGCGTAAATTTTTTGTCTGTGTACCGGGAGAGTCCCGGAAAGGATATGATTCACAAAAAATCTTAAGTTCTTGAATAATTAAGCGTTAAAATAATCTCTATATATAAAAATGGAAAGGGAAAAATGTATGTACCGGTATGTATATATGTATATGTTTTATAGAAATCCACAATTTTCAATGAAGGCGAGCAAGGGGGGTCCGGGGGCGCAGCCCCGCTAGATGTAAAGCCCCGCCGAAGGCGGGGCTTTGCGTCTCGAGTTCAAATATATAAATTTCGAAAAATATTCAATTATTTAATAAATTTATATTCTAGAGTCGTTAAAAATCTCTACTATCTAAAAGTAAATGTATCAACCAAAGAGTGACAATACAGCACAAAACTTTCTGGATTATCCTAAAGGTAGGTCAAAGTTGTGTGCTCTGAGCCATACCAGATTTTTTGACAAGGGTTTTGCTTCTACAAAATATTTTGTCGGCCCAAATCTCTGCGGTTACGGACACAATTTGTATTAAGTTAATGAGCTCAATCTATCTGCACTTTTGTGAGAATATCTCAATAAAAGTTGATTTAATGACTTCAAGCAAGCAATACTATCTATGTATTAAGAGTGAATTTGTCGATTATATAACAACTTTCTGCAAAAGAAGCCCCTGGATTCCAAACATTGCATAACATCTATTTATCACCGGTTATTTTCCCTTGAGGCACTATACTTTAATGCCCCCTCTTGACTTTCTATGACATTAATCTACTATTTTGTGCGCATGCTTGAATCCTGACACCTTCACCAAGCACTCCTTTTCAAATCTGGTTCTACGCTCTCGCTTTATTTCACGTGGTTTCTCCAGAGAGTTGTGTAGTGCTTCCAATACCTCTCATGTAAGTTAAAATAATTTTATTTTTTTAAAATAAATTAAGATTGCCTATATAAGATTTTTAACCTCTAACATCAAATCCATTTAAAGAACGAATATAACTTTATTTTATTAATAATTTTTATTCAAAAATATTTCTTTTTTTTTACGTTTACCGTGATAGACAAGACATTTTTAATTAAAATTTATTTTCAAAATAAATGAGTGAAGGTTGATTTTTTAATTAAATTAAAATTTCCTTTAAAGGATAAATGTAAAAGATATCTATTTAATAAATCATCATTTTAATTTAAAAAATTTTGATTTTAATTTTTACTTTCTCTTACCTATGTATATATGTAATATATATATAGAGAGAGAAAGTATTGGATTCATGTCAAAAATTCGATGTCGAGATTTTGATGAATCTTCACGTTTTGAGGTCCCCTGAATCCAAAAAAGTGGTTTTCGCGACATGGTCTGTCTGTGTGTGTGTCTGTGTTCAATTTTAAGCATGAAGGAATTGAGCTATGAGGCTGAAATTTTATATTTAAGTTAAACACCCCCCGGGACCGGAAAAATAAGCTTTTAATCAAAATCGGCCAAAGAGTACTAGTACTTTACTGATGTAGTTTTTCAGTTTTTTTCGATTTTCTCAAAATTTGCTCCAACGATTTTTTTTAAATATTCATATATCAACTATTTTTTAGATGCTCTTTAAAATGTATATTCTCATTTTGTGATTGAAATCTTCTGAAGACCACTTTACTCTTGTACTCCATAGAAAAGATAGGAGAAATGGTTGCCATGGTATCAAAATATAAACATTTTGCCATACTTATAAATTTTACATCTTGAATTCAATTGTACCCTACTGTCGGAAACTAAATACATGTCGACACAAAAATCTGGTGTGACAAGCACAGTACACAACTTTCGATTACCGAAGGTAAGAGAAAGTTGTGTGCTGTACGCCAGTCACACCAGATTTTTTGTATTTTAATTTCACAAAATATTTTACTGCCAATAAAAAAAAATTTATGAATTTACAAAAAAAAAGTACAAAAATGAACTTTAGTATATTAAAGGAGGAAGGAGAAGATGGGCAGTCAGCAATTAATTAAGTAAATAATTATTTGTTAACTGCCTACTTTTTCTTTCACCTCTACAATCATCACAGTCATCCTTCCCACCCCCACAGTTTCTTCGTTCTTAACAATTTTTTAAGAAAAAAAAATTTCTATTGCCTGCTGCCACTTTCTTATGTGTGATTAATCTTTTCAGACATCTTTGTCTTGTAATTAAAAGAACAAAAAGTTTTTCAAATTACTAAAAAGATCTAGAGAAAAATTTTATCATGGATTAAAAAACAAATTCTATTATTAAAAGGCATTTTTTTTTAAATAAACCATGAACTACTCGTACAACAATTTTTTTTAATTAATTATTATTTTACTAATTATTACGAATGCATTGATGAGTCAGTGACTTTGTAGCTGGAGCAGCCAAAAAGAAAGTCTTTGTTACTGAATAAACTATCTAGATGTTTTGATCAATTTTATGTTCCCTTCTTCACAGAGGCGTAACTAGCCTTTGATGGCGGGGCGGGGGGGGGGCGAGGCTCAACTAGTGCGCTGTTTTTCAAGTTGTAATATAATTTTAAAAAGAAAACTCAATTTTTTTTAAACAATCTATGGAAAGAATATGATAAAATCACCGTCCCTGAGTAGGTATTGAGGGGCTCCTGGGGCGGAAGGGGGGAGAGCGAGTGCCCCTTTCGCCCCCCATCTAGTTATGCTACTGCTTCTTCAGTCTTATAATATTGTTGATGTATTCTGGTTTAGTTATACATACATATTAGGGTCCGACCGAAACAAGATTTTCAGCCGAAACCGAAACCGAATATTCGGCCTCAACCTTAGTTTCGGCCGAAACCGAAACTTGTATTTCCTATAAAATTTTTTTTTCATTTTACCTTTTTTTTTTTTGAATTTTTTCCCTCCCGTGAAAATCATTTTACCTTTTTTTTAGGGAGACTAAATTTTTTTCCCCTCAATTGCAAATCATTTGACCTTTTTTTTTTGCAAGCGAGTCTCATCCCATTTTTTCAGACTCTGGTTTCGGCCGGCCGAAAGTTTCGGCTACTTTTTGGCCGAAACCGAAACTACGGCCGAAACCATGATTTTTGGCCGAAACTGGCCGAAACCGTAACCGAAACCGAATATTCGGTCGGATCCTAGTACATATATATTTGATATCAACAACCGGTAACATAAAATAAAATTAACGTAAACGTCGCCCTCGGGGCATGGCGTAGAGGTTAGCGTGCTAACCTCATATACCAAACGTCGCGGGTTCGGACCCCAGGCAGTCCGATGATTTTATTTAAGCCAATTGGATACCAAATGGCTTAAATAAGAATGCCTGGACCCTATATATGTATCTTTATTAATAACGGATATCGTAAAAAGTCTTATATGGCCTGAGTTGCCGAAAAGACTGTGTGAATGTGTGTGTGAGTGTGAGTGTGAATGAGAAAAAAGTGTGAATGTTTAAAAAAAAAAAAAAACGTAAACGTCTCGGTCGATTGTTAAGAAATCGGAGTTTTTTTGGCTGCCTCTGCTATTAAGAATGTTACCTATAAAGGTGGTCATAAAATATCAATGCCGGCAATTTAAAGAGAATTAAAGTAAAAGGGCAAAATAAAATTAACCATTAAGATTAATGATAAATATTAGTAAAGTGTAAAAAAGGTAATATTATCCAGAGAAGGTCTAATCTGTCTATAAATGAAATCTCCCATAAAAGATGTTAACTTGGCCTTCCCTGGGAGAGTTGTGAGGGGGTGGGGCTGATACGTCCTTGGCCTAACTTCCTAAAAGGATTCCTCCAAGACTTTTTAGCATTCTACATCTTAAAAAATATACAATATTAGTTAAATTATTCAGGACGAAGAACACACCGTATACTGTTTATCACGATAAATTCTACTATAGACTATGATTTATATCTTAACTTTGACAAGAAAATATATATATGTTTTCAAGTCCAAGCCAATTCATTTTGAAAGAATTCGAGTTAGATTATTTATGTAACCATTCGGCCTATTGTATAAATATTTTCGATAAGATAATTTTAGTGTTTATATGAATGAATAAATATTAAATGTGATTCGATTTTAAATTTAGCTAGGATGTGATAATTATTTTAAGAGACTGCTTCGTGGGTTTTTTTATTGTTAAATAAGATTAATGTATTAAATGTTCATTAGAAAAAAATCTTTGAATAATTTACCATTTTTTTGTAACTATAAATTTGCTAATAATTTTGAAAAAAAAAACATTATAAAAGAGAAAGTAAAAAAATCTGGTGTGACTGGCGCACAGCATACAACTTTCTCCTACCTTCGGTAATCGAAAGTTGTGTTCTGTGCTTGTCATACCAGATTTTTTTGCGTCAAGATATATTTAGTTTCCGCCAGTATTTTAGAATTCAAGATGTAAAATTTATAAACATGGGAAAATATTTATATTTTGTTACTATGACAACTAGGGTTTGGACACCGGTGGAAACCGAAACCGGTAAACCGATTTTTTGGCTAATTTTCAAAAACCGAGAAATCGAGTTTTTCCCGAAAAACCGAATTCGGTTTTTCTTTTTAAATCTTTTCTTCAGTAATACTTGTATTCCAATAATAAATTAGCCCGTGACAGATGGCTCAGATAAAAGGCATTAAATTAAGCTTCTAGTGCCTGGGGCTTCGGGTTCGCTTCCCGTCCCAAGCGAGAAAAATTCATTTCATTTGATTTGGCTATCAATCATTTGAAATAAATAGGGATGAGTTCTAAATGGCCTGAGATGCCGAATTTTCCAATGCTTAAATAATCTATATATAATAATAGCGGAGTGTCTGTCCCTCCGTCTGTCACGCTCTGTTTGACCAACTTTCCGTTGGAATGACGAAATTTTGCAGTCTTATAGAGGTCGTTATGGAGATTCCAGGAAAAATACTCGGGTCCCGAAATTCCTACAATT
Organism: Euborellia annulipes; assembly: GCA_023213315.1. Classification (NCBI taxonomy): domain Eukaryota; kingdom Metazoa; phylum Arthropoda; class Insecta; order Dermaptera; family Anisolabididae; genus Euborellia; species Euborellia annulipes. Next base: position 34,370 of record JAKCPI010000751.1, read on the forward strand.
TTTTGAGTTGAAAAAAAAAAACATTCACACTTTTTTCTCATTCACACTCGCAGTCACATTCACACATTCACAGTCTTTTCGGCAACTTAGGCCATATAAGACTACGATAACCGTTATATATGATAATCAGGCATTTCTATTTAAGCCATTTGGTATCCAAATAGCTTAAATAAAATAAAGGGGCTGCCTGGGGCCCGAACCTCGGTATAGAAGGTAGGCACGCTACCAACTACACCAAGCCAAAGGGGTCAATTTTTTGAGTTATTAATTCCTAAAGTTACGATTTCTCCCGTAGGAATTTCATGGAGAAATATATAAGCTTATGTATTTTTTGGATTTTTTGTATTCTATGAATGTAAACAAATCCTCAAGCAGGCACTGGATTGGAATAGTAGTAATAATAATTTTCTTGGGTTCGAATCGCAGGTAGTCCGATTATATTTAAGCCATTTGCATACCAAATGGTTAAAATAAGAATGCCTGGACCCCCAATAGATATATTCATTAATAACGGTTATCATTTAAGATGTTGACAAAAAACCGGTTTACCGGTTTTCTGCTTTGTAAAAAACCGAAAAACCGGTTTTCAAAATTTTCCGGTTTTTTCCAAACCCTAATGACAACCCAGTGGAGGATTAATGCAATTTTGTCGGGGGGGGGGCGGTTTTTTTATTTAAGGACTTTGTCGGCATCTATGGCCATTTAGACCCCTTTCCTATTTATTTTAAATTGGTAACAAATTCAATTGAAATTAAAGAGCGGAAATCATAATTTCTTTAGATTATTAGTTTTTATAACTTTTTGAATTTGTTCTCGGGGAGGGGGGGCGATCGCTCCCACCGCGCCCCTTTAATCCGCCCCTGTGACAACCATATTTCCTATCTTTTCTATGGGGTGCAAGAGTAAAATGGTCTTCAGAAGATTTCAATGACAAAATGAGAATATACATTTTAAAGAGCATCGAAAAGATAATTGATTTTTGAATTTTAAACAAAATCGTTGGAGCAAATTTTGAGAAAATCGAAAAAAATTGAAAAATTACATCAGTAAAGTACTCTTTGGCCGATTTTGTTTAAAAGCTTATTTTCACGCTCCAGGGGAGAGTCTAACTTAAATATAAAATTTTATCCTCATAGCTAAATTCCTTCATGCTTAAAATCGAACACAGACAGACAGACACACAGACCATGATGCTAAAACCACTTTTTGGATTCAGGGGACCTCAAAAAGTGTATATCCATCAAAATCTCGACATCGAATTTTTGACATGAATCCAATACTTTCTCTATATATTAACATATAGACCTATAGAGATAAGAGAAAGTAAAAATTGGTTTTAACAACTAAACTAATGATATATAAGACATGATATTGTTGACACGCTTCAGCCCTGAAGATGGTCGTATATCTGACCGAAACGTCGGCTTGAAGCGATAAATAAACGAAATAAACTTAGCTGCAATCGCTCTTTTCTTTCTTCCTTACTATACGATATATAAGAATAAGTAAAACACTTTTAGTGGTTTTAAATAATCATTACAAACCGCAATCATTAATATGTATCTCCCCTCCCTTCCTTCTAAACTCTGTCTTTTGAAAAAAAATTTTTATTAAATTCAGTAATGATACTTTCTTTTAATAATTTATTTTAATTTCCACATCTCGCTCTATGTGTTATTTATATAGATTGTCCTATAAATAGGGATAAATATATAAACGAGAGTAGTAATCTTAATTCTTTAGATTCGAGAGAATAGTGCGAGGTATACTGCCAAATGCATGTGGTTAATATAGGCCTAAATTAATTTAATAGATAAAGTCCTAGTCAACATAATCCTGCATTCTGTCAACATATGTCAATCAGATCAAATAGGCTATTACATGAAAAAGGAAAAGGCTAATTTTTTAAAATCAATGATTAGCTTACCTAAAAGCAAAACTATAAACCGTTAAAAAGGACTTTATAAAAAAAAAAAAATAATAATAAGTACATTGGCACTAGAGATACCAGGGCCTGGGGAGGGGGCCTTTGGACCGAAAAAATATTATTATTATTATGATTTTATTTAAATAATAATAATAATAATAATAATTTATTTCCACTCAAAAATATACATTACGGATACTTTTCCAGTATCCAGTTTCCCCATGGCCCTTCATCACAGCAAAAAAATCATTTGGATACCTAATGATATAAATAAATGTGCCCCCTACATATATATTGTTAATAAAATATTGAGTATCGTTTATAGTCTGTATGGCCTGAGATGTCGAAAAGAATAAATTAAAAAAAATAATAAAATAGATTATTTTCCTTTAATTCAACAGAGGGGCGAAAAAAGACAAAAAAAATAAAACAAAATTTAAATCTAGGGGGACTTTTAAAGTTGATGAAAATTTTACTAATGGGTTGGATGAATATACAATATATTATTTTTTTTTTTTCAAACAAAAAATTGTTCAAAATGATAAAATGATTTTGTACAAAGATATTGATTTTTTCAAGTTTGAACTTGAAGTTAAAAATATAAAATTACTAAAGCTCTCAATACTTCTTCAACAGATCCATATACAAGATTTCGATTCGAGAGGGATACTGACTGATTCATGTCTTTTAATAAAGCCGACGTCACCTTGAACTAACCTCGCCTTTTTCCACCTGCAATGGTGAAATTTGTATTAAAAAACATTGAGCTCAATATGGCATTGACGAATTTACTAGGTGACCCACTTAAAGATGTATCTCAATCTGTGAAAGTTATATTTAGGGTCATTTATTTTATTCTAAATAATAAGAAATAATGAAAATATCTACTATATATATAACGGGCATATAATCTTTCTATCTTAGGTTTAAATTATGTTAATAATCACATCTACAAACCTT
>JAKCPI010000752.1:0-48107 GCA_023213315.1 Euborellia annulipes
ACAGGATGCATTGAAAAGGATAGAAAATTAAAAGTAAAATTTGAAAAAGAAAAATTCGTTTAGAAATTTTAATTCAAGGCAGAAAAAGCGAATTCCTCTCCCCATCGGGGGGCCACAATCCATTCAAATGCAATTTATGGGGAGCGGAAAAAAAGTTTCTATTTAACAACCCTGAAGCGTAATTACGTAATAGATTTTTACAGACATGGCAACATTGACCTAGAATTCAATTTCTTAACTAAAGCCAAAGTTCCTATTCGGTTACTAAAATAATATTTTTATTAAGATGCAATTTATGCTTTTAGAATTAGGCAGAAAAATATCAAAACATTGCCCTTTTTGGCGCAATGCATAGCTACTTGACCATAAAAGCTACATTAAATCTAATATATTTTTAGAAAGATTGGATCTAATACCCCCGGACCTTTTTTATGAGTTTAATTGTAATTTACGGAATTTCCATGTTTTCAAATATTCATTCTTAACTTCCTTACTTTTTAAAATAAACAGTAGTAGGCCTACTAGCTGGTCATCTTTATTAGTCATTTAGCTTAAATCATAGCCCAAGAGTCATGAATTTGTAATCATTGAATTTCCAGTAGAGCATGGGTGTCAAACTCATTTGAACCGGGAGGCCACATTCCATTCTAATGCAATTCCATGGGAACCTCAAAAAAATTTTTTTTAACAATCTAAAATTGTAAATGGCTTGCTTCTTTCTTGTTTGTAGGCCGGAGGGTTGTCAGATTATCCCAAGCAAAATCTTATTGACTTAAAAGACAAAAAAAAAATTATTTACTCCTGTATTATACGAATAAATAGAACAAAAGATGATAGTTTGGTTGCCTAACTAAAGGCGTACTTTTCAATTTATTTTTTATTTTTTGCCAATAATCATCATACATTTGTATAATATAAAGCTTTAGCCACTAACTTCCGTTATGTTACTGTTTACCACTCTTTCTCACTGATTGAATGAGAGGAAGTGGAGCCAGTGAGGGAACTTTTAAGTCAGAGAGGGAAATTTAAAACTTTAAAATTTTGCAATTGCTAAGGATAAATAGTAAGAATAAATTTGATGCATTTGCTCGCCAAAGGGAATTCAAGGGAATTCCAGGGGGCGCAGCCTTCGGCGGTCTTTTCCACTTGTAAATTAATAAATAATAACTTTATATCAGAGGTTCTCACACTTTTTTGGTTCCCGGCTCTCTTAATATAGACTATATTAATATCACTTTAAATTTTCCGTGGCTTTCTATGAAAATTTTCATACACTAGTTTAAAAAACCGCCTCTCGAGAGGTTTGTCCTTGAGCCTTTGAATACTCATCACCTCCCACTTATTTATTGCCCCCCCCCCCCCCCCCCCCCCCTTATAACCCAAATCGCCCACTTGGGGGGCGATCGACCCCATGTTGGGAATCACTGCGCTAGATGTAGGATGCTTTGTATTTTGGAGTTTTAGGCTTTCACAGTTGTCATCATTAATAAAAGAAATTTAATTTTCGGTTTAACTGTGGTTTATTTGTAATAATTACAACGTTTCGGCCACTCATTCTGTGGCCTTCTTCAGGTACAATTCAGCTAAGATTACAAAGGTTACTAATTACTAATTCAAATGAGACTAATTCAAATGAGATAGTCACAGATGTACCAACCTTTGAAATCTTGCTGAATTGTACCTGAAAAAGGCCACAGAATGAGTGGTCGAAACGTTGTAATTTTTACAAAACAGTTAAACCGAAAAATGCACATGCTTTGTGTTTGTATCTAAATTGATACCTGAAGAAGGTCACAGAAATATTTTCTGTAGACTATAGTATATTATGCAAATAAAAATAACAATTATTTTTATTTAATTGAATTATTTAATCAAATATTTCAATGAAATGGAGCAAGCCTTTTTTACTTTTTAAAAGAATAATAAACTTAAGCAAAAATAATATTTCTAGTATCATTACCTTGCTAGAACAAACAAAAAGGGAGTGTGATAACAAACGGATATAGAGATTAATCTTATCTTTACCGTAAACAGAGAATGTAGTGCAGCAACAAAACCGATCAATCCAATTTGAGATAGCATAAAATTTTGAAAAGGATTGTGACAGCCATTCTGAAAAACATTGAAGCAGGAAGGACCTAATCCTTTGACATCATCACAACAAGACCAGGGTATCGTGCCTCGTGAAAGATAATCGCCAGGTCCAGATAGGCCACAGCATCCAAGCTGTAACAATTAATACAGTTTTTAATTTCATTCGAAGATATTAAAATAGCTTGTATCATCATTGGAAAATAATATTCAAGAGTAAAAAATAAATGATGTAATGTTTTGCGAAGAGTATCAATCATACAAGGGCATCGGCCTTTCAAGCTTTCTTCTTATTACTTTCAATTTCAATAACTAATAATAAATAAACATATCGCTATTTGGATAACATTAACTAAAAAATTAATTACTCGAAAAATTGATAAAATTTTATCAAAATATATAAACGGATTTATAAACCGGCTATTATTAGAAATTTCTTCCGGAATCGCAGTTTTTTTTTACCCCAGGTTCTTTAGCGTACGCAGACACATACCTCAAACCCAAACGGCCTTTTGCTGTAGCGATCTACCGGCACATCGTTAGGTTACATCATTTTCTAATCTCTAACTCCTCCTAAGTTCATTTCTAGCTAATGAACTAATCCTTATTTACTCTAGTATAATAAAAATAAAAGCAAACGTGTTGGGTCGTGGGACCCCCGCCAGGGACGAAGTTCTTCACGCCTTTTCTTCAACTCCGAAAATAATTTAATATGAATATTATTTTTAAAAATCTGGTGTGACTGGTCACATAGCACACAACTTTCTCTTACCTTTGATAATAGAAAGTTGACATTTTAAAGAGCATTTAAAAACTAATTGATTTATGAATTTTAATTAAAATCGTCGCCTTCCACCGTCGTCGCTTGGGCGTTGGAACGCATTTTTGTTACGTTACATTTTCTCTCAATTCATCCTGCGTAAGCCGCGTTAAAGAACTTCGTTCCAAAAAATAAACTAAACTTGAATTTCTATTAGGAGGTAGTGAGTGAGTTCCTATTTGGGATTTATATAATATAAATCTGGTGTGACTCGTCTCATAGCATACAACTTTCTCTTACCTTCGGTAAATGAAAGTTATGTTCTGTGTGTCCCGACTTTGAATTTTTGACATGAAACCAATTTCTCTCTCTATATATAAACATGTATATAGCCAAGAGAATATAAATTTATATTTAGATAATAGAAAGTAAAAAAAATATGTCACAATAATAATGTAGAATTAATATTCATCAATTGTTTTTTTTATCAAAAGCTATTTGTTAATTATTTAAAGAAGGATAAAACTTTTAAATTATATACATAAATTATCTATCATATTATTATTTTAATCTGTTGCTTTGTTCTAAGGAATTCAACTATGTCACACAATTTTAAACAAGAGTCTAATTGCATGAATGGGCCTCCATTAAATACATTAAATACAAGGACATTTGATTTCCTCAATCTCTTCAACAATGACACTTGAAATTGAATGTCTTTGAATGATACTTTTACTTGGCATGATGAAAACAATATTTTACTTTTATTTATCATAACAGTTTTAAATAATCAGGGTAACCACCTCATATGCAATTATTGTTATAATTTTTTAATTAAGTTACAGTTATTAAATTATTTAAAATAGATATACTTTAGAAAAAGAAGTAGAATAAGTCAAAGGACGATGTAAATTAAAACTCTTTTTTATTGAAAAGTTTCGGTTCTGTTAAATAATATAGACTGCTGAAATTATATAGGTCTACGTATATATGCTCTTTCGTTTAATGATGGTTGAAGCTGAAACTAGGCTCATCGTTCGGCTGCTTATTTCTCTCTTTTTATTAAATATATGAAAATCTTTTCGACAACTGAAAACAAATTCATACTGATTGATATTTAAATATTTATTAAGTATTAATCCAGACATTTAAATTTAATTTAAGTGTGACTATTATTCTTAATAATCGGAAGATTGGTAAATGTATTAAATCTCTAAAACTAAGAAAATTATACAGTTAGTAAAATTTCTGGACTATTGGGAGGGAGAATCTTTTTGAATATTAATAATATGTCGCATCTCGTGTCTTACCAAAATACTGAACCTGAGTGGCCTTAGCTGCCAAAAAATAGCTTGAAACTAAAATTAAAAAAATATGGTGTGACTGATTGCACAGCACACAAATTTCTCTTACCTTCGGTAATCGAAAGTTGTGTTCTGTGCTTGACACACCAGATTTTTTTTGTGGCGAGATATATTTAGTTTCCGTCGATATATCAGAATTCAAGACAAGATGTAAAATTTATAAACATGGGAAAATATTTATATTTTGTTACCATGTCAATCATTTCGCCTATCTTTTCTATGAAATACAAGAGTAAAGTGGTCTTCAAAAAATTTTGAGATTAAAATGAGAATATACATTTGAAAGAGCATCTAAAAAATAATTGATTTTTGAATTTTAATCAAAAGTTAGAGCGAATTTTGAGAAAATCGGAAAAACTGAAAAAGTACATCAGTAAAGTACTAGTACTCTTTGGCCTTTGTTCAAAAACTTGGTGTTACGTCCCAGGAGGGTACCTAACTTAAATAAAAAATTTCAATCTTCTAGCCCTTTTCGTTCTTGAGACATTTTGTTTACAGACACACAGACAGACAGACCTCTATATTTTAACATATATAGAGGTAAGATAAAGTAAAAATTAATAAATCTTTAATTATTAATGAGGATGCGTACAAGGGCAGCCAAGGCGAAAAATAAAACAAAAATCTATTTTTTGTCGACGTTTCGAGTGCCGATCGCACTCTTCGGCACTCGAAACGTCGACAAAAATAGATTTTTGTTTTATTTTTCGCCTTGGCTGCCCTTGTACATCCTCATATCATAATATCCAGCCATCAAGAAACAACTATTTAATTATTAATTTTATGCATTTTCTTTTAGGACCCTGAAATTATTATTAATATTAAAATAGAATTTATATAATATTAATGTGATGTTCAAATTTTGAAATTAATTCAAGGACAACATAAAAAAAATAGGAAGCAGGTTTATAATAGTAAAAACAGCCAAATTTTCATTAAATAACCAATTTTGATTTAAAAAAAATGTGTTAGTGTTTTTACTATTAAAGGAAAGTTTAGCTAGAAGAAACTTGGATAATCTAAGCAGGCAAGGTATTTCTGGGTATTTCGCGACTAAACATGAATGTAAAATAGGAGGTGGGAGGTGGAGGGTAGTGTCCCTTCTAAATTATATCAAAAGAATGAGAAACAATAATTAAAAGATAGTCATCATAAAAATAATGTCTCGTCTAGCCAGCAAAAAATTCAATTTTTATAGAGAATTTTACTATCATTTATTTAGTCTATTATTTTCCTAGACATTGTGTGTTGTGATTTTTTGCACATTTGAATGATTTCATTACTAACGTGATAGTTATTACGACATAGGTGATTTAATCAATCGATGATTCATTGTACTTTCCTCTAAACTTTATTCTGCCACAAGTTGAGAGGCCTTGAAATCGGCATCGCATGACTCATTCTCTAATCTTTGGTGATCCTCATTTGGGCTCTATTCAAGTGAAATAATACTAACAAAAACTTTTCCTATCCAATTGAATCAAGCAAATGATAAAAAGTATTTAATTCAGACTTCCAACCAGAAAAGTTAATTAACAGAATCAAGTTAAAAACGAAAAGGATTGAAGGTCACCGAAAATTGAAGTCGAGTGTCAAATGACATTTTTTTTTAAGAGTAAGGCCGAAGCCACGAAATTAACACCTATTGTAAATATTTCTTATCTCACTTGAACATAAAGATATAAAATAGCTAAGCAAATTGACTTTGTTAAATTAATCAATAATTTTTGAGTCGCATTTATTTCATCTTTAACTTGGATATAGGAGACATATATTAGTCAAGGAAATTAAATAAAATACTTTTATTTAGTCGACGTTTCGGTCACTAATCACGACCTTCATCAGAACGATTAATTGTTAAAATACAGGATGTTGAGAATTATTTTTAATTGCCATTATCAATTATACAATATATAGACAATAATTTAAGGAATTATATAAGTATATACCCAATATAAACTCTTCAGCCACTTCTCATCGCTATATTCAATTTCAACTTAGGAAATATACATGAACATTCTCGTCTATTTATAGGCCAATAAATCTTTTTGAAATCGACCAATGAGTGTTGTCGCCATTTACAAGTTTTTTTTTTTTAATATTTTGCCACAATGTTACCTCATATTTCAATAATTGAAAACGAGGATTTAATTTATTTTTAAAAATTTTTATTTATTTTTGGGGTAAAGGAGTGATATTTAATCTTTTACCTGGATATGTGACTTTCATCGGGGGGAGCAACCGAAAGTTTATAGATGTTGACAAATGTCAATATTGTTAATTTCCAAAAATATTTGGTTCCAAAGTTGCATTTTTTGATTTTTCATTGGATTTTTTAGACATTTCCTTCAGATGAAGCGTAAATGTGCTCTGAATATAAAATTTATAAATGTTATTATGGTTTTTGTTTGAACTTGATATCTTAAAAAACAATGAAATTATTCAAATTTTTCTAATCTTAAAAAAGTTCAAAATTCTACAAAAGAAATAAATTTTTTTTCAAAAACTTCACTTTTATTCCTAGATTCTGCTTATTGAACAAATTAAACTTTAACATACAAAAGCATTTATAATCCAAGATGAGTTTTTATTAAATATTTGATGATTAAAAATTCGAATAATTGTGATATAGTGATCGTGAAATAAATCTTGAATAATTTTTGTACTACCTTTTTCTGCATAATGTCCCATGCTTTGCTCACATCAGTAGGTTTAGAATCGATTTTATCAGAGACATGGGTTAATGAAATGACAAGTGATCCATCCAATTCCTTGTGAACTTCACTTGAAGAATTAATCCAGGCGTAAATACACCATCCGGTTATAGATAGCTCTGCCAGACCAAGCAATAAAATAAGCACAGTCAACTGGAAAGAAAAAAATATAGAAAAGTTGTATTATTAATTAATTATACTTATTAAAAAAATTTTTTATCAAATTTAATTCTGAAATTATTAATTAAAAATCGAAAGTAGGCTAAATCATAATCAAATTACAAAGTAGTTTTATTTGGTTTCTTTTTTACTTTCTCTTACCCTATATATGAAATATATAGAGAGAGAAAGTATTGCGATCATGTCAAAAATTCGATGTCGAGATTTTGATGGATATACATGTTTTGAGGTCCCCTGAGTCCAAAAAAGTGGGTCCCGCAAATTGGTCTGTGTGTATGTGTGTGTGTGTGTCTGTGTGTCTGTATGTGTGGAACCATTTTTTAGATGAAGGAATTGAGCTACCGGATTGAAATTTTATATTTAACTTAGGTACCTTTGAAGAATCTCAAAATAAGCTTTTGAACAAAATCGGCCAAAAAGTACTAGTACTTTACTGATGTACTTTTTCAGTTTTTTTCGATTTTCTCAAAATTCCTCCAAGGATTTTTTTAAAATTCATAAATGAACTATTTTTTAGATGCTCTTTAAAATGTATATTCTCATTTTGCCGTTGAAATCTTCTGAAGACCACTTTACACTTGTTCTTCATAGGAAAGATAGAACTGGTTGCCATGGTAACGGAATTTAAATCTTTTTCTTTTTATTAGATTAAAAATCAATTATTATTTAAATTCCCATTTATTTTTTTTTATTTCTGTTTTAATTGTTTCCAAGAAAACATATATATATATCTCTCCCACTTGCAAACATTATCGCTCTCTCTACTCTTTTTAAATTCCCTTTCCACCTTATCTTCGCATAGAAACAATGTTAATTTCCTATAGGGATTTGTATGTTAATTTCGATTCAAAAGGGGGTCCCCTTTGGAACTTTTTAGGCATTTAAAATTTTTTTCCCAATTCTTATGAAATTTTGTATTTATTTACGAATCTATATTGTGTATAAAATGTCCAAATATGAGATTAAAATTTTGAAAAATAACCATAGTTTATTTGAAGCAGTCAACATTTAAAATGCAAGTTTGAAACTAAGGTGCTATCGGAAACTAAATATATCTCGACACAAAAAATCTGGTGTGACCAGCACGGTGCACAACTTTCTCTTACCGAAGGGTAAGAGAAAGTTGTGTGCTGTGCGCCAGTCACACCAGATTTTTTTTACTTTCTCTTACCCTATATATGAAATATATAGAGAGAGAAAGTATTGCGATCATGTCAAAAATTCGATGTCGAGATTTTGATGGATATACATGTTTTGAGGTCCCCTGAGTCCAAAAAAGTGGGTCCCGCAAATTGGTCTGTGTGTATGTGTGTGTGTGTGTCTGTGTGTCTGTATGTGTGGAACCATTTTTTTAGCATGAAGGAATTGAGCTACCGGATTGAAATTTTATATTTAACTTAGGTACCTTTGAAGAATCTCAAAATAAGCTTTTGAACAAAATCGGCCAAAAAGTACTAGTACTTTACTGATGTACTTTTTCAGTTTTTTTCGATTTTCTCAAAATTCCCTCCAAGGATTTTTTTTAAAATTCATAAATGAACTATTTTTTAGATGCTCTTTAAAATGTATATTCTCATTTTGCCGTTGAAATCTTCTGAAGACCACTTTACTCTTGTTCTTCATAGGAAAGATAGAACTGGTTGCCATGGTAACGGAATTTAAATCTTTTTCTTTTTATTAGATTAAAAATCAATTATTATTTAAATTCCCATTTATTTTTTTTTATTTCTGTTTTAATTGTTTCCAAGAAAACATATATATATATATCTCCCACTTGCAAACATTATCGTCTCTCTCTACTCTTTTTAAATTCCCTTTCCACCTTATCTTCGCATAGAAACAATGTTAATTTCCTATAGGGATTTGTATGTTAATTTCGATTCAAAAGGGGGTCCCCTTTGGAACTTTTTAGGCATTTAAAATTTTTTTTCCCAATTCTTATGAAATTTTGTATTTATTTACGAATCTATATTGTGTATAAAATGTCCAAATATGAGATTAAAATTTTGAAAAATAACCATAGTTTATTTGAAGCAGTCAACATTTAAAATGCAAGTTTGAAACTAAGGTGCTATCGGAAACTAAATATATCTCGACACAAAAAATCTGGTGTGACCAGCACGGTGCACAACTTTCTCTTACCGAAGGGTAAGAGAAAGTTGTGTGCTGTGCGCCAGTCACACCAGATTTTTTTTTTGATATTAGACTACTTACTCCAGTGACTCGCTTATTATCACGACTACAAATCCATGTCCAACCAAGCACCGCAAGAATACATGCGACGAGACCACAACATCCTAGTAAAATCGCCGAAAAAAAAGGATGTCTTGGAGCAATGGACCTCAAGGGCCAAATGGCCAAAGCAGACCTTCCACTGACTATGAGAATAGCGACTCCTCCAACCTGCAAATTGTTTAAATTGCAATAACGTTTTGGACCTATCATTTTCGATAATAATTTTATTATCGCTTATAAAAAAAAAGTCAAAAAAATGATACCCTCTCTTGACTTTCAACAAAAAATGAATTTAATATAAATACTGACTTTAAAAATAAAAATCTGGTATGACTGATCTCACAGCACACAACTTTCTCTTACTTTCGGTAAACGAAAGTTGTGTTACGTGCTTGCCACCAGATATTTTTGTGTTGGTATCCAAATGCCTTAAATAAAATTATCGGACTGCCTGGGGTCCGAACCCGCGACGTTCGGTATAGAAGGTAGACACGCTACCGACTACTCCAAGCCCCGTGGGCAAATCATTTGGTTGATATTATCAAAAGAAGGGACTAGACATTAAATTTTAAAACCCCATTCATTTACACTATGATATAGGCCTAAATAAAATATTTAAAATTTTAAAACTCTTTTGACCCAATTAACTTTGATTTTGAATGATGGTTATTACTAAAAATAATTTCTGATAAATTTAAAATTAATATTTATACAGTAATGATATTTTTTAAATATGAAAATAATGGTTCATAAGCTTTTTGAGATAAATTTTATCAGAAAATTTCCAGATAAGAGATATTTTTAAGAGGAAAGATAAAATCCACCTCTCCATAAATTCACATATAAAATTTTATTTAACAAAAATTCAACATTTACCTTAAAAAAATTTTATTTAATATAGAAATAAAACACTCAGCTATTTGTTTCAATTTATTTATCGATTATAAAACAACGCTTAAAATATATTTCCTATATTATATTGATTAAGGAGATCCAGGGCAGGTATTAAGCCTTAAATTTTTAGGACGTTCATAATTATCAAGAAATTTCGCCGAACAAATTAGATTTGTGTACGTTTATACCTGACAGGTTATAATTTTTATTAGGCTATATTATGATATTTTTTTATAAAAAATGTTTTATAAAAAAATTGTAACATTATAGCTGCCTGCTTCAAGACAAAAGTTTTTGGCAAGTGAACATGCCAAAACGTCAAAAAAAAAAAAAAAAAAAAAAATGCTGCGGTGCATTAGTGGAATTACTAGAAGCTATAAAATTTCCCTTCTTCTGAAAAATGTTTATTATTGATTAGTGGAATTGGTGGCAGTGGTTTATCTTTGTTAGCAACATAACCACCATCTTTGTTGGAAACATTATCACCGCCACTAACCTTATCAACATCGACAGTCCTTTCTTCCATTTGGTTGATATGTCCACACCCAAATTGACTCCACATATCAATGAGGTAATGAAGCTGACAGATCATTACGAATAAACTTTGCCAAATTCACATTTTCTATCTGGCTCTGTATAAACTCTTATTGCTAACAAAGAAAAACCACCGCCACCAATTCCACAAACAACGATGAACATTTCCCTGAATTTTTTCCTGATTTGCTTAATACACCTCAATTATCATCTTTAATATTAGGCTGAACGTACACTAATTGAGAAAAACGTTTTCGGACAAAACGTTTTGTCCAAGAACAAAACGTTTTGCTCAATGGCAAAAAATTTTGTTTAATGTTGTCGAATCATGTCCAATTGTGTTTTGTCTGTTCGTTGTGCGAAGACCCATAGAAAAGTATTGAAAAAACAGTTTTAGGCAAAAACGTTTTGTTCGAAAACGTTTTTACTGAATTGGTGTGAGTTCAGCCTAAGCTTACACAATTGCGTAGTTGTTCGAGAAAAAAATCTGGTGTGACTGGCGCACAGCACACAACTTTCTCTTACCTTCGGTAATCGAAAGTTGTGTTCTGTGCTTGTCACACCAGATTTTTTTGTGTCGACATATATTTAGTTCCCGACAGTACGAAACATATGAATTCAGATGTAAAATTTATAAGTATGGGAAAATATTTATATTTTGTTACCATGGCAACCATTTCTCCTATCTTTCCCTATGAAATACAAGAGTAAAGTGGTCTCCAGAAGATTTCAATTGCAAAATGAGAATATACATTTTAAAGAGAATCTAAAAATTAATTGATTTTTGAATTTTAAAAAAAATCGTTGGAGCAAATTTTGAGAAAATCGACTTTTTTGGATTCAGGGGACCTCAAAACGTGAAGATCCATCAAAATCTCGACATCGAATTTTTGACATGAATCCAATACTTTCTCTCTATATATATATTACATATATACATAGGTAAGAGAAAGTAAAAACAACTATTGTTAATTTTTCCATTTATGTAAAACATTCCAACCTCTTCTATGCTATGGAGGATGTCCTGGTTTAAGGAGGGACTCCCTCAGCACCGGCGTGTAGCCTACTCCTTTCGAAGAATGCTTGCAGAAGCTGACACCCTAGCTCACTACACCAGCGAGCCCCCCTCTGATATTAATATATTTTAATATTAGAATGAAATAATAAATTTTTCTCTCTTTAGAGATTACTATTAAGAGCGGATCCAGAGGTGTTTCTCGGGGGGGGGGGAGGGATAATCTGGTGTGACTGGTCGCTCAGCACACAATTTTTTCTTAATTTCGGTAATTTAAAGGCGCATTCTGTACTTGTTTGACAGAATATGAATACAAACCAAATTTTTAAATATTAATTTTTAAAATTTTACATTAAAAATAATTTTTTTTTAAATTTCGGGGCGGGGGTAATTACCCCTTTCTTTTGGGTTGCCTATATTTCAGCAAACAAACGTGAATGCATCCTTGAAATGGAGGCTCAAGCGAGTTCGGATGCGGGAAAATATTTTTACTTTTAATAATGTTTGCATTCTCGAACAATTTATTAAATAAATATTTGTGAAAATATTTAGCCCTTCTTTAAAAAATTCAATGGTTTGGTTAATATTATCTTAATTGATTTTCAATATTGTTTTAGGCCACTTCAGTGAATCTTAATTACTTATTTCGACGAAACTCCGATAATATGTATGTTTAACAAAAGAATAATCAAATGAAAATTTTCTTTTTCTTTTAAGATAATTCATATCTTGCAAAACAATTATTTTTTAATGAATGACTCATTTCTCTCCAATTTTATTCGAAAAAGCAACATGATTAAGTTTCTAAAAAATTCGATAATAATATTTACGTAATAGATTTTCATTTGTTCATTGATAACGTTTTATATAATTATAGATTTATCATTCATGTACGTATGTATTTATAATAGATGAAAAGCCACTTGGTCCTCTCAAAAGATTACTAAATTTTTATATCTGTACATAAAGTACAGAAAGATAAGAAAAAAATAAAATGCTTAATTTACAGGGATTTAGTAATTTTCAATCAAAAAATAGGAGCAGAGTTTAGGCTTTCACAGTTGTTATTATTAGTAAAAGAATTAGATTTTCGGTTTAACTGTGGTTTATTTGTAAAAATTGCAACGTTTCGGCCACTCATTCTGTGGCCTTCTTCATTTAATGAATGAATTCGTATTCGATTCATTCAATCATACATACATACATCCATCCTTCCCACGTCTAAAACCAAAAGAGGAGGGGAGATCATTGATGTAGACCAGGAGTCTACAGCTTTCTACTCTTCGTTTTTACTTTCTCTTACCTCTATATATATGTTAATATATAGAGAGAGAAAGTATTGGATTCATGTCAAAAATTCGATGTCGAGATTTTGATGGATCTTCACGTTTTGAGGTCGCCTGAATCCAAAAAAGTGGTTTTCGCGACATGGTCGTTGTCTGTCTGTCTGTGTGTCTGTCTGTGTGTGTTCAATTTTAAGCATGAAGGAATTGAGCTAGGAAGTTGAAATTTTATATTTAAGTTAAACACCCCTCGGGACCGACGAAATAAGCTTTTAATCAAAATCGGCCAAAAAGTACTAGTACTTTACTGATGTACTTTTTCAGTTTTTTTCGATTTTCTCAAAATTCGCTCTAACGATTTTGATTAAAATTCAAAAATCAATTATTTTTTAGATGCTCTTTCAAATGTATATTCTCGTTTTGCCCTCAAAATTGTTTGAAGCACACTTTACTCTTGTGCTTCATAGGAAAGATAGGAGAAATGGTTGCCATGGTAACCGAATTTAAATCATTTT
This sequence comes from Euborellia annulipes, assembly GCA_023213315.1. Taxonomy (NCBI): domain Eukaryota; kingdom Metazoa; phylum Arthropoda; class Insecta; order Dermaptera; family Anisolabididae; genus Euborellia; species Euborellia annulipes. The sequence goes on from JAKCPI010000752.1 coordinate 13,586, forward strand.
CTTTTTATTAGATTAAAAATCAATTATTATTTAAACGCCCATTTGTTTTTATTTTATTTCTGTCTTTAATTGTTTCCGAGAAAACATATATATATATTAGGAACCGACCGAATATTCGGTTTCGGTTACGGTTTCGGCCAGTTTCGGCCAAAAATCATGGTTTCGGCCGTAGTTTCGGTTGCGGCCAAAAAGTGGCCGAACCTTTCGGCCGGCCGAAACCAGAGTCTGAAAAAATGGGATGAGACTCGCATGCAAAAAAAAAAAAGGTCAAATAATTTGCACTTGAGGGAGAAAAAAATTTAGTCTCCCTAAAAAAAAGGTAAAATGATTTTCACGGGAGGGAAAAAAAATTCAAAAAAAAAAAAGGTAAAATGAAAAAAAATTTTTATAGGAAATACAAGTTTCGGTTTCGGTTACGGTTTCGGCCGAAACTAAGGTTGAGGCCGAATATTCGGTTTCGGTTTCGGCTGAAAATCTTGTTTCGGTCGGACCCTAATATATATATCTCTCTCTCTCTCACAAAACTATCTTCTCTCTTTCTACGCGTTTTAAACTTTCCACCTTTTCTTCGCATTTGGCCAATGTTAATTTCCTATAGGGATTTGTATGTTAATTTCGATTCAAAAGGGGGGTCCCCTTTGGAACTTTTTACGCATTTAAATTTTTTTTTTCCAATTCTTATGAAATTTTGTATTTATTTACGAATATATATTGTGTATAAAATGTCCAAATATGAGAATAAAATTTTGAAAAATAACCATAGTTTATTTCAAAGCAATCAACATTTAAAATGCAAGTTTGAAACTAAGGTGCTATGGGAAACTAAATATATCTCGACACAAAAAATCTGGTGTGACCAGCACGGTGCGCAACTTTCTCTTACCGAAGGGTAAAAGAAAGTTGTGTGCTGTGCGCCAGTCACACCAGATTTTTAGTTTATTTATTTTAATTTTCTGTGTATCGCGGATTGCATGCAGTTGGTCATCAGGCCGGGAGTTGATAAAGATCAGGAGTCGGCAAGCTGCGTCTCGCCAAAAGTTTTTGTGCTGTTGCAATAACATTAAGGCAGTGGCGCAGCGAGGGGGGGGGGCAAGGGGTCATCATGCCCCGGTCTCTACTCACAAATGCACCAAATGGTCCGCAAAACAAAAAATTGCTGGATAATTTTTATTTTTATCATAATAGATTTCTGGAAAATATATTTTAAATTTAGTGCCAGTGTAATACATATAATAATATTGTATATTTTTTATATAATATTATATGGTTTTCGAATGGGGGGGGGGGCGCTAAAAAGGTACTGTGCCCCGGGCGCGAGTTAAGCTAGTTACGCCACTGCATTAAAGGTCGGTATTCTTCATCCTGCCCTGAGTTAATCTACTTAGCCTTGAATTTAGAGTTTTTTCTGCCTTAAAAATGAAATTTGTGATCTCGAAATGAGAGACAATTCTCCCGAAGACTAAAATAGCAGCAGTCGGTTTGAATTCAATAGCCGAATACATTGCTGTGGTCCAGTAGTAGAGCTTGTTGAATACAGTGAACGCCACAATTAAGTCTCCACCTGGTATCTAGAGCCTTAAGTATATTATATAGTATATGGTATAGAGTGAAATAATTTTAATGGCCGAAAAGATAAAATAAAAATAAAATCATCTGTACCAAATTATACCTTTTTACCTTTTCGGTCATTAAAATTATTTCACTCTATAGCCTATACTTAAGGGTCTAGATATTGTCCCCGGTGGGGACTTAAGTGTGGCGCTCACTGTTCAAATCGTTAAATCTGAGGTTCGACTCCCTATCTTTTTCGGCTGTTTGTATCGTACTTTCGGAAATAAATATATGTCGACACAAAAATCTGGTGTTACAAGCACAGAACACAACTTTTTATTACCGAAAGTTGTGTTTTGTGCTTGTCACACCAGATTTTGTAGCTTTATATTTTTAAAAATCTAATTGATTATAATTTAAGCTTATTGAACATCGAAATATTCTTATGCATCATTTTTCGATATTTCATAAATTGCGATACATAAGATAAATATATAGAGATTTGTTTAACCCTAAACATATTCCAAATTAATTTTTTTTTATCATATTACTAACGTAACTAACGGAACATGTTAATACCTATTTTTTTTTTCAAGATATTTTTTATAAAGTAGATGAATTTACGTAATCAAGAATATTTTAGATTCATGAGTATAAGTTAACATACGACTAGTTAATCTCCTTGATAAATTAATAGAAAAAAATAGAAATTGCGCACGCATTTATCTTTGAAATCAAGTTATATAAATCATACAGAGAGCTCGCCACTGATCAAGTGTAGGCTATACTTAATGATAATTAAGACAGATTTCATAGCATAAACTATGATTAATAATCGATTAATTATTATTATTAATAACTTAATTATTGTATTCTTTAAGTGTTAATTATTAAAAGTAACACTTATAACTATGTAATTATAAATCCGATATTAAGTTTTTAAAAATTTTCTTCCCACATTAGTTAATTTAGAATTATAATCCACATACTCAGAAAATTATCAGCTAATAAAAGACTTGTTAATAATTAAATTATAATAAAATGATATTGTAAAAAATTGAGCTTATTAAGTCACTTACCCCAATAATAATTATCAGAATTAATACTGAATACTCCGCGATACGTAATGAAACGGGCATTTTTTATATTTCCTTTATACATACATAAAAACCTGATATTTATTTCTCAAAGTTAAAAAAAAAGAGAGATTTTTTAAAATCATCTTGAATAAACTTTTTGCTATCTTTCACTTTTTGTTTTATTTTAGATAAGAGAATCATAATCAAATACTTTTATCTATCCAACTCATTCTATTACTATTTATTATGAAACATATTTTTAATGGTAAAATATTACTATACTTAAATATTTATTTCCTGAATTTCTATTCATTTTTGACATAAAGTGATTTTTAATACCTGAAAATCTGAGTAATGCACATTGTGTTGCAGGAATTTTGTACTCAAAAGAATGAATTAAATCACCTTTCTAATAAATGGAATTTTACATTTTCTTCTTTTAAAATGATTATTTTAATAATACTGTATAAAATATATAAGACTGTCAGAATATCTTAACGGAAGAGTTAATTAGAGAAAAAAAAAAAAAAAAAAAAAAGGCACATTAGTAAATTACTAGTAGGCCCTACTGTTTGACTTATTTTATTCAAAATTCTCGAGACGCTCACGGCTACTTAGCCAAGGGCGGTCCCAGAGGGGGGTCAAGGGGGTCGTGACCCCCCCCAAAAAAAAATCTTTTTTTTTAACACACACTTTTTTCCCACTCACTCTCCCATTCACACAATCTTTTCGGCAACTTAGGCCATTTAAGACTTAAACGATACTTATATTTGATTAATATATATTTATTGGGGTCCAGGCCCATTTATTTATACTATAAAAAAAAAAAAAAACAGTGACCCCCCCTCCAAATGTAAGGCTAGGACCGCGCTTGTACTTAGCTTAAGTATAAAATTTGAATATCGAGAGATTTGTCGTTTTTAAATTATTTTGTTAACCCACATTTTTTTGATATTTAACTTGAAATTCATTAAATTTACCTATTGTGAAAAGAACTACGTAAGTATCAAGCTAATAGGGAATTCCTCTCTTTTATGGCTATTTTGAGAAAAGCCATAAAACAGGCATTTAAAAACAATAAAATCTCTTTCGGGGAAATTTAGATAAATGTTTACAGATTTTAAGCGGAATACATCTTCTTAGAAATTAAGATTTTTTCACAATAAATTTAATAAATTTCAAGTGAAATATCAAATAATTTAGGTTAAAGGAATTACTCAAAAACGAAAAATCTCTCGATACTCAAATTTTATACTTAAGCTATGTATTCATTAGGGTCCGACCGAAACAAGATTTTCAGCCGAAACCGAAACCGAAACCGAATATTCGGCCTCAACCTTAGTTTCGGCCGAAACCGTAACCAACCGAAACTTGTATTTCCTATAAAATTTTTTTTTCATTTTACTTTTTTTTTTTTTGAATTTTTTTTTCCCTCCCGTGAAAATCATTTTACCTTTTTTTTAGGGAGACTAAAAATTTTTTCTCCCTCTAGAGCAAATTATTTGACCTTTTTTATTTTTTTTTGCATGCGAGTCTCATCCCATTTTTTCAGACTCTGGTTTCGGCCGGCCGAAAGGTTCGGCCACTTTTTGGCCGAAACCGAAACTACGGCCGAAACCATGATTTTTGGCCGAAACTGGCCGAAACCGTAACCGAAACCGAATATTCGGTCGGTTCCTAGTATTCATTTCGTAAGTGTCGCGAGGATTTTAAATAACATCGGGCTAAAAGTTCTAGTACTTTACTAATGTTTTTTTTTAGTTATTTTCGTTTTACGGCTCAGTTGTGATCATACAACATAATATTTATATTGCTTCAGAAGATGCCACACTGAGTGTAGAAAAATGTAAATTTTATTTTAACTTAACCTAATTAGCCTAGTCCTATAGTATTTTAACTAAAACCAACGGTTATCAATTTTTTTTAATAATTAAAAATGGTTGTCAATTTTAATTTAGCCAAAAAATTACATTTCTGATTCAGCCATAGAGAAAAGACTGTATGAATGTGTGTGTGAGTGTGAGTGTGGATGAGAAAAAGTGTGAATGTTTAAAAAAAAAGTGATTTGTAAATTGTCACATAGTTTTTTTAAAAACGTGATTAGTAGGGGAGGGAGGGTTGAACAACGAGTTACATAACTGGTATTTTAGCGACTTTCCGGTACTTTGCGCAACATAATTGTGACTTTTAGATAAAAATTGCCACTTGAGTGTTACGTAACGACTAGGGGGGGAGAGGGGTCCAGAAAAATGTTACGGCGCGTTACATGGGAGAGGGGGAGGGGGGTTAAAAATCTTCAAAAATTGCGTTACGTAATACTTGTACGCTCCTTAAGTCAAAGTGAAGGTGTTAGGCTAGTTTATAAATTTTCCTTCACACTTGGCTCTTTATGGTAATGCGGAAGTTAGGGAAACCCTGTTATAGGCCTATTTTTCAGGGAATCCCTGGTATAGGCTTATTTTTTTTTAAATCTTGTTCTAGGTGATAAAGAGTAACCAACTACTGTAGTTATGATGTTTTCTACTAGTTTGCTAGACATATTGTCCCAATGACTAATTATTAGGTATTATCATCTGATGTCACTTAAGAGGAATTAGAGGAATTTACTTGCTAATTTTGAAAAAATACAAACGCAATTTTTCTTTATTTAGCAAAGATATACATATGGTACTAGACGCAAAGCCCCGCCTTCGGCGGGGCTTTCCGTCTAGAGGGGCTGCGCCCCTGGACCCCCCTTGCTCGCCTACTTATATACATACCGGTACATACAAACATTTTCCCAATTCATTTTTATAATGTATAGATTATTTTAACGGTTAATCATTCATGAACTTAAGATTTTTTGTGAATCATACCCTTTCCGGGACTCTCCCGGTACACAGACAAAAAATTTACGCCAATATTTTAGAATTCAAAATGTAAATAAATAAAAAAAATCGTAAACATGGGTAAATATTTATATTTTATTACCATGGCAACTATTTCTCCTAATTTTTATTTTTTCTTATTTTAACGGTTAATTACTCATTAACTTATTGTTATTTGTGAAACAAAACCTGTCCGGGACTTTCACAAACATACACAAAAAATTTCATTAAAATCGGTTCAGTCGTTTAGGAGGAGTTCAGTCACATACACACGTACAGAAGAATTATATATATAAAGATATGATTAAATAATGATTCAACTTAGCAATTGCTTATTCAATTTTTTCTTAAATATTTATTAAAAAATCTGGTGTAACTGGTGGCACAGCATTCAACAAGAAAGTTGTGTTCTATGCTTGTCACACCAGATTGTGTCGGCATATGTTTATTTCCCGCCGATATATTAGATAGAATTCAAGATGTAAATTTATAAACATGAAAAAATATTTATAAAAAAAAAAAAAATATTTATATTTTGTTATCATGGCAACCATTTCTCCTATTTTTACTTTCTCTTACCTATGTATATATGTAATATATATAGAGAGAAAGTATTGGATTCATGTCAAAAATTCGATGTCGAGATTTTGATGGATCTTCACGTTTTGAGGACCCCTGAATCCAAAAAAGTGGTTTTCGCGACATGGTCTGTCTGTGTGTGGGTGGGTGTGTGTGTGGGTGGGTGTGTGGGTGGGTGTGTGTTCAATTTTAAGCATGATGGAATTGAGCTAGGAGGTTGAAATTTTATATTTAAGTTAAACACCCCCGGGACCGGAAAAATAAGCTTTTAATCAAAATCGGCCAAAGAGTACTAGTACTTTACTGATGTACTTTTTCAGTTTTTTTCGATTTTCTCAAAATTTGCTCTAACGATTTTGATTAAAATTCAAAAATCAGTTATTTTTTAGCTGCTCTTTAAAATGTATATTCTCATTTCGCCCTCAAAATTATTTGAAGCACACTTTACTCTTGTGCTTCATAGGAAAGATTGGAGAAATGGTTGCCATGGTTACAAAATATAAATATTTTCCCATACTTATAAATTTTACATTTGAATTCAAATATTCCCTACTGCCGGGAACTAAATACATGTCGACACAAAAAATCTGGTGTGACAAGCACAGTACACAACTTTCGATTACCGAAGGTAAGAGAAAGTTGTGTGCTGTGCGCCAGTCACACCAGATTTTTCCTATGAAGTACAAGAGTAAAGATTGCTTCATACAATTTTGAGGGCAAAATGAGAATATACATTTTAAAGAGCATCTAAAAAATAATTACTTTTTGTATTTTAATCAAAATCGTTAGAGGGAATTTTGAGAAAATCAAAAAAAGTGAAAAAGTACAGCAGTAAAGTACTAGTACTTTTTGACCGATTTTGTTTAAAAGCTTATTTTCACGCCTAACTTAAATATAAAATTTCAACTTCCTAGCTCTTATCGTTGTTGAGATATTTTGTTCACAGACACCCACCCAGACACAAAGACCATGTTGCGTAAGCCACTTTTTTGTTTTTAGGGGACCTAAAAACGTGTATATCCATCAAAATCTCGTCATCAAATTAATCATCAGATAATTTAATAATAAATTTTTCATAAATTTTATGAAATTAACCCTTGAGGAGTAGGGGAGAGAGGGGGAATGGCGTTCACTTAAGGAAAACATGGTGTATCTTTTAAATCATTTATTATAAATCCAAATTAAGATGGGTAATAAAGTCTTTAATTATCGAGTAATCAACAATTTAACACCAAAAGCATATATCTTTGCCCTATTAGTAGTAGGGAAACAATATTAAAAAACATGTTTGAGCGGCATTGCCCCTGGCTTTGGGTAATGCCGCTCAGGGCATGGGGTAATAACGCTCAAATGTATTTTTGGAATATAACATGTAAGATACATTTTAATTAAAGAAATATTTATGAGATCAATCTTATACAATAAAAGTAAAGTCTACAATCACAAATTAGTATCAATTATTCCCATTTGGACGTAAGATTAGCCTTTTTCAATATAACAAATAGAGTAAAGTCTTCGATGTGAAATCAACTTCAATTATTATAATTATAATATAAACTAATTACTATTATTAGAGGTAACACTAATTAGAAATAGAAATATTTTATTTTTGGACACATAAATCACAGATATATCCATCTGGCGAATCCCACACTGAACACATAGCATGAGCCCACATTCCACAGATGGTGCAGCAATACCACAACTCGTTATTTTTTCCAATTTCTTCGCAAATAATACTTTTGTTATAATTTTCATCATCCACATTCAATTCATCATCACTGTCATCGTCACAAAGCTCTCTTCATCTTCACAGTCTGAAAAACTTTCTAAGGGGTAATGGCGCTCAGATGAGCGGTATTACCCCAAACGGTAGTTTTATAATTAATTTGAAATAAAAAAAATCATTTGCAATTGTTGAAAATTGATTACATTATCACAGAATAGAATAGTTTTACTGTCAGAAAAGTAAAATTAAAAATTTAATAAGCATTAAAATTTTGGACTTATCGACAAAAAACACGACACCGAAAATTAGATCAGTGCGGCCACAAACGAAGAAACTCACTTCACGGTCACATGACGCAAGCTGACTGTCCTTTTGCATTGTTGCCTGTTAGAGACCCCCTCCCCTTGCATTTCACGCTCCGTGGCGATTTGCTAAGTTTTATTTTGACAGAGTTACAGGGGTGAGCGCCATTACCCAGTGAGCGCCATTACCCCTCTCTCCCCTATCTAATGATCCAGGAAGACTAGTAGAATTTTATATTTCCTGATAAATCTAAATTATTAATAATATATAAATTAATTATTATTATATATTTTTAAAATGATCGAATCTTATTATAGTTATTACATTATTGTAATTTTATTTTTATAATATAAAATTATTCAAGGATAAATTATATTTTATATTTAAATTTTATATGGCTGAATGCCTGCCGGAAGCCATCGATACAGATTTTTTTTTTTCTTCCTATATAATCAATTGTTTATAGACATACACGCCAGAGCAGCCTAAAATGACTCAAAATGAAAAAAAAATCTTGCCAATTTATTACATATTGTTTAAAAACTAATTTTCCTTTGTTATTTTATTATCGAAAAAAATTTTGATACATTTCTTTGAGAATGACATAATTATGTATTTCAAATGTTGGATTTGAGCCAAGTAGTGATGTTAATTATAAATTGTCCTTGAAACTGGACAAAATAAATAGTAAAATTGAAATAAAAAATACATCTGTTGACTGAGTTAATCACATTGAAGAGTGTCTGTAATTTTAATTTAATCTAAATCTTTTTTAGCTTCAGGGTATTAATAATAATAATAATAATAATGATAATGATAATTATTATCTTATATAAGTGTTAGATGATTTAAAATTCCTCTCTCCCTACGTAGAGTATTTTTTCTACAGAAAAAAATTACTTCGGAATTAAGGGTATTTATTTTCTCAAGAAAATAAAATGGTTTACGTCAGGTCCGAAGCTAGAAATTTTTTTTCTGGAGGAGTGTAGACTCAATTTAAATAAAAGCATTAAAAAAAATTTTTTTTTTTAGGACTATATTTTTATAAAAATAATATCTGTGAATATTGTTTCAAAAGTCTTCTAATAATGTGAGCTAAGCTATCGGAAATTCGTAATTTCATATACAAGGACCGTGAATCCTACATTTCTTTCTCAATGAAACTCAAGAAGGGTTGCACACCCTTTTCTCATATCACTAGATTATTTTTTTTTTTTTTCAATTTTATTCTACTCTTTCACTTTAATTTTAATTAAATTAATTTTTACCCAAGATAAAGTTTTGTCACTCTTTCTGAAAATTTAACTCTTTAATGAGTAGCCTTCGTTGTGGAAGCTCTTGGCACAAACAATTCTCCGATTTTTTTAAATCATCAACGAATGTTTCCGCCTATTTCTAAATATAAACATCTAAATCTAACGTATATAATTATATTTTATTACTTAGAGAGGGTTATCTCTAAAACTCTTGTCTCTGATTATATGCCAATTCAAGAGAGCGTAAAATAATTTTTAAATATATGTAATTTTAAAAATTTAACTTTCAGAGGAAAAAATGAAAAGGAAATAATTAGCGAATAGATTAGACTTGACAATATTTATAATAATAAATGATATGATGATAATAAAGCTGAGTAGAATGGAGGAGGATGTCATCGTCGCCGGTGAGGGTCATCCCGTGTCCTTCAAGTGGGGGTGATTTCGTGGACGGAAGCGACGTCTCCCAGCTCAAGGCTACTTTTCGAGCCTTCTCCTTTATATATAAAGAATCAACATGCCCGACTCCCATCTTTTGTCTTTGAATAGTCATTTTTTAATGAAACTTTTATAATAAGTGCAGGAGATGTGTGATTACGTTATTAGTCGTGTACGAGTAACTGTGCCCTGAAGTGTGGAGGAAATTAAATTAGGTATTTGTGTAAAAATCATAGCCTTCCAAAGTAAATACATAATAATAAATTTTTCTGATATTATTATCAAAACAAATATTTCTGGAATTTTTTGATTAATTCAGATTCAGATTAAAACAGATATGTATTGAAAGTTTAAATTCTATTTTTATTTATTTATTAATTTTTTTTTTTTTTGAAATTACTAAAATTTTTATTGAATTGGGCTATATATTTCACAGAGCCTTAGTATAAGAAATTGAAACTATTAGAGCATTTATACTCTGGTTAATTTCAGCTTGTTAGATTAAAAAATCGTTCTTATTTCCTCGCATTATTTTTCTTTAGATCTACTCAGAAGTAACAAGTAAGAAAATTTTCAACAAAATTTAATTTAATTTTAAATTTATTAAAAAAACCTAATTTTGCCATTTTGTATGGGTAAAATATGACAATTTTACAAGGTCTTTAAAACACAGGTTGGAAAAAAAAAAAAAAAATTTTGATTTTGTGGGCGGCCTCTTTATTTTTTTTTGGGTTTTTAAAATAGCAATTTTATATCTTGCCAGTTCGAAAAATTTAGTCTTATTTTAGTTTTTTTTTTTTTAACTTAAATGGATGGATATGAAATATTCATCGCCGTTAGTTATATTAAATATAAAAAAAGAAAACTAATCAAAAAAAAAATGCATTAAAAACACATTAAATGCTTTCATATCTTTTTCTATCGATAACGTGAATAATTTACCTCTTTCGGTACATGCGGACAATATGAAACGGGACTAATCGAGGAATTAGCTAAATACAAAAAAAAAAAAGCATTTATTGATTAAAAAACAAAATTTTTTCTTTTTTTCTATAAATAAAATGAAAGAAATATATTCAAATCTAATAGTCTATATTAGAGCAAGATCCCAGAGCCCCCAGACAATACTCATTTTCTCACAAATAAAATTTATGGGATAAAGTAGTGTTAGTTCGTACTTTGAGTGTAAGCATATTTGCAAATTTGGGGCGTGGGCCAATTTATAGGTAACCAAGTGCCAAACATGGGTAAAAATAGTACTAACTATACTTATTTTCTCATTCTTGATTTTTACGTATATTTTTAGAGAATATAGTTAAAAGTTAATAATCAGTACTGCCAGACACTTACCATGGGCCATAACTCTTGCCAGACGCTTCAAAGTTACCAAAAAAAGTATGAAACTATACTCATTTTCTCATTCTTGATTTTTATATATGATATTCAGGGAACCATTTCAAAACTAATTGTAAGCTGCCAGACCAATCCGTTGGGCCAAACATCCCGCCAGACACACCTAAAGTGTCGCTATGCATGTGTTAAAGATAGGGAAAAACAATACTAATTTTTCTCAAAGTCTCAGAGCTGATTTTTATGTATGTTTTAGAGAATATTGTTAAAAGTTTATAATCAGTACTGCCAGACACTTACCATGGGCCATAACTCTTGCCAGACGCTTCAAAGTTACCAAAAAAAGTATGAAACTATACTCATTTTCTCATTCTTGATTTTTATATATGATATTCAGGGAACCATTTCAAAACTATTTGTAAGCTGCCAGACCAATCGGTTGGGCCAAACATCCCGCCAGACATAGATAAAGTGTCGCTATGAATAAGCTCGTATGCTAAAGATATGTAAAAAACAATACTAACTTTTCTCAAAGTCTCAAAGCTGATTTTTATGCATGTTTTAGAGATTATTGTTAAAAATTAATAATCAATACTGCCAGACACTTACCATCGGCCATAACTCTTGCCAGACGCTTCAAAGCTCCCGAAAAGATGATCTAATATTACTTATATTCTCATTCTTGATTTTTATATTTGATATTCAGAAAACTATTTCAAAACTATTTGTAAGCTGCCAGACCAATCGGTTGGGCTAAACTTCCCGCCAGACATAGATAAAGTGTCGCTAGACGTCTGAGCGCGAGCAGGATATGTGGATAATTTTATAACCTACATAGATAGCTTTATAAAATTTATGTTAATAATGGTCTAATGGAAAGCTTCAGTAAAAATAAGTAATATTTTAACGCTCATTTAAAACGTTAATTAAAGAATAATAAAATATTAATACTTTTGAAGTCTTAATGAAAATTATGAACAAACGAACAGCAATAAAATAGTAGTTTATTGGTTTTTAATAATAAGTAAAAATACAGGAATATTTTTGAATTGAATTGGACGTATAAATGACCTTTCATTAAAAAGATATGAAATATGAATATGCTCGCGCTCAGACGTTTAGCGACAATTTAGGTGTGTCTGGCGGGATGTTTGGCCCAACCGATTGGTCTGGCAGCTTACAAATAGTTTTGAAATGGTTCCCTGAATATCATATATAAAAATCAAGAATGAGAAAATGAGTATAGTTTCATACTTTTTTTGGTAACTTTCAAGCGTCTGGCAAGAGTTATGGCCCATGGTAAGTGTCTGGCAGTATTGATTATTAACTTTTAACAATATTCTCTAAAACATACATAAAAATCAGCTCTGAGACTTGAACACATGCATAGCGACACTTTATCTATGTCTGGCGGGAAGTTTAGCCCAACCGATTGGTCTGGCAGCTTACAAATAGTTTTGAAATAGTTTTCTGAATATCAAATATAAAAATCAAGAATGAGAATATAAGTAATATTAGATCATCTTTTCGGGAGCTTTGAAGCGTCTGGCAAGAGTTATGGCCGATGGTAAGTGTCTGGCAGTATTGATTATTAATTTTTAACAATAATCTCTAAAACATGCATAAAAATCAGCTTTGAGACTTTGAGAAAAGTTAGTATTGTTTTTTACATATCTTTAGCATACGAGCTTATTCATAGCGACACTTTATCTATGTCTGGCGGGATGTTTGGCCCAACCGATTGGTCTGGCAGCTTACAAATAGTTTTGAAATGGTTCCCTGAATATCATATATAAAAATCAAGAATGAGAAAATGAGTATAGTTTGATACTTTTTTTGGTAACTTTGAAGCGTCTGGCAAGAGTTATGGCCCATGGTAAGTGTCTGGCAGTACTGATTATAAACTTTTAACAATATTCTCTAAAACATACATAAAAATCAGCTCTGAGACTTTGAGAAAAATTAGTATTGCTTTTCCCTATCTTTAACACATGCATAGCGACACTTTAGGTGTGTCTGGCGGGATGTTTGGCCCAACGGATTGGTCTGGCAGCTTACAATTAGTTTTGAAATGGTTCCCTGAATATCATATATAAAAATCAAGAATGAGAAAATGAGTATAGTTTCATACTTTTTTTGGTAACTTTGAAGCGTCTGGCAAGAGTTATGGCCCATGGTAAGTGTCTGGCAGTACTGATTATTAACTTTTAACTATATTCTCTAAAAATATACGTAAAAATCAAGAATGAGAAAATAAGTATAGTTAGTACTATTTTTACCAATGTTTGGCACTTGGTTACCTATAAATTGGCCCACGGCCCAAGTTTGCAAATATGCTTACACTCAAAGTACTAACTAACACTACTTTATCCCATACATTTTATTTGTGAGAAAATGAGTATTGTCTGGGGGCCCTGGGATCTTGGACTATGTATTTAATAAAAATTTTCAAATAATTAAAATACACTAATAATGATGTCAATGTCTCCTATCCTGGACGTTTGGATTCAGTAAATATGTCAACAGCTGGGAATCGAAATTTATTTTAAAAAATTTAAAAAAAACTTGCAAGATCCGTGTGGCCCGTTGCGATCAAAACCTTGTTTTGGTACAATGTTCAATACACTACTCGGCAAAATGAAATTTTTTTTCAAGCCCCGAGATAATTCCTTCAGATTCTTAAGTAAAATGACCTCCTGAATCCAAATATGACCGGCGTTTTACCCCACCACTTACCGTTTTTGGGGGAGAGCCTCCTACTTATTTCGACCCCTTTTCGTTAATTTTAGGGCCATTATTTAAATTTTGAAGGATAAAAAGGAATATTTTACACTTCCTTAGGAAGAAAAGGAGAAAAAACGAGCGATTTTTCTCCCTTATAACTTCATTTTGTTTTGAAATAATTCGGTCCCATTATCAGTGCATATATGAAATTTACGAGAGAGAGGTTGTTTCAAAGATTTTTTAGAACATATTGAGAGCTATGGGTGTGGTCGCTTTTTTATCAGTATACTGGAAATGAATTCAGATGTACAGGATAGGATAAATTTTAATAATTTGAAAATTTTTAATTAGAATATAATTTGAAAAATTAATTAGAAAAAATAAATTTTACTCCAACACTACCAACCTCGCACATCATCATTGGAAAATTTAAATTATGTGAAAATTTTCATTAAATACAAACTTTAGATTTGAATATACATTTCTTTCATTTTATTTATTGAAAAACAGGAAAATTTTTTTTATCAGTATACTGATAAAAAAAGCGATCAGATTCTTAGTTCACCCGCTCAACATTTTCTAAAACTTCTTTTATAATTTTTGTAACAACCTATCTCGGCTATCTCGTAAATTTCATGCTCTGATGATGGCTCCTGTAGAGGGACCAAAATATTTTCAAATACTAAACTGTAGTTTAGAGAGAGAAAAAGCTGTTTTTTCTACCTATCGACGCTCTCAGTAGAAAAGTGTTTTAACTCCACTTTTTTTCGAAAATCATTTTTTTGTATTTTCTGTTGAAAACTATCATTCTCCTTATGCCCTGAACTGGGCAAGAGCGTAATTCAAATTTTTCAGTTCGAAAAGTTGCCGCACGAAAAGTGTTTAACAGTGGCTCTAACAATTTCAATGAAATGTTTTTTGGCTCTCCTGAAAAATAAACAAAAATGGAGTTAGACACTTTACTAATTAGAACGTCGCTATCTTCCTAATCTGCGATTTTCATCTTGTGACACAATTAAAATTTATTTATCAAAATTTGCGTTTTAATAGAGAATTGAATAGAGATAACGCCATAGAAATAAAAATAATTCAAAATTCAAAACTAGAACACAAAAAGAAATCCTGAAAAATTCATTATAAAAAAAAACTCAATTTTACTCTAACACTAGTCATGTTTAACCCTCGGTCTGTGGGTCCATGCGGCCCAAATAATGTTTTCTGCAACCCTTATAGGTATTTTATAGATGCTTGTTTTATATTTTTAAAAAATCTTAAAAAATTATGTAGTCTTTTTTTAAAATAATATTTCTTTAAGTCACTTATTTTATCCAAATGATTCAGTCAAAATAGCCAATTTAAATATATACCAAAAAAAAAGTAAAAATAAGTAACAATTATTCTACATATACATTCTAGGTCAAAATGGTCACTTGGCAACATTTGCTGCCTCTTGTGGCTCTGGTGTACTCTGCCGAAGTAGAGCCATTGACTGAGAAGACCCCCACCGTTGACAACAACGTCGAAGAGATCGAGGTTAATGTTCCCAGAAGGTCTCTCTACGTGCGTAGTTTTCCTGGCCTGGATGGCGTTAACAGCAATCTCTACCAAATATACATGCAACCTTTCCCCCTCGTAAGTTAAGAGTACAATCACCTTTTCAAAGTAAATAATGAGTTAGGTATTTTTTCCTGTATTATGAAATTTTTAGATAAGATTTTGAACAAGTATTGTCACTTTTGAGATATTTCAATTTCAATTACTTGCTAAATATAGGCTTTAAATATTCCAGACCAAACAGTGCAAGAAGTTATTACTATTCAAATTGGAGGTTTAGAGTGCACAAAAAATGTTGCAGACGCATAACATTTTTTGAGTACAGTATACCTTCAATTTCGCCTATATATATTTACCAACCAATTAACAATCAAGGCATTTATTTTTTTTGGTACCTATTCAATAGTTTAAATAAGTTTTCATCAACCTCCCTAGGATTTGAACCCAAACAGCCAGATTAATAATATTGTCATTGAATATTCTTTTGATTCTCTGTCAGAAGTTATAAACCTTAAGAACAGATGAAAAAAAAAAGATATTTATATCTATGCAGCAAAATATGCATTATAAATGACAAAAATATCAAGTAAATGGTTACCCTTAGAATATAAATCATGATTTGTACTGATGAAAAACTAATAGTGCTTTATTTTTGGAAAAAGATCCTCTTGAAAAATAACTTTTATTGAACAATCATTACTATACAGTATATAAAGCCCTAGTCACTGACTTCCTGTGTGTATGTGTCTGTTTACTACTCTTTCTCGCTGATTGATGAGAGTCACAGGAAGTGGAGTCAGAGAGGGAAATTTAAAATTTTGCAATTGCTCGCTAAAGGCTAGCAAGAGGATCCAGAGGACGAAGCCTTCACAAATAAAATTTCAAAATTAGATTTTGTAAAGTTGTAGCGTTTATCATTTAATAAAGTTTGTGTGTCAAAATCATTTTCGTAACTCTGGGAAACGCTGGAATGTGAGGATGGGATCTGGGTTATTTGTTTCAAAGATAAAATTAACATTAATAAATCATTTGAAACAAATAACCTAATGTTTTTTAATATACAAAATGTTTCAACGAGAATTTACTGGCGAAATTTTAAATCTTATTAAATTTATTATTCAAAAAGTAGTTTTCTTTTAGAAGGAATGATTCATTGAAAAAAAAAAAAAAAAAAAAATTTATGAACCAAGCTGCAAAACTTTCCCGGTCTTCAAAAACAAGACTAGTATGTCCCAAAGTATTTCAGTGATAAAAAATATTCGTAAAATTCAAAGTTTCAAGGTAATCCTCACTAAATAAAAAGTAAAAGAGGGTTAAGGTCACCTAATGATAGTTTTAAGAATAATTTACCTTGAAGAAGTTCAAAGTCGCCATTCAGGGACATTTAAATAAAAATAAACGTGCGGCAAATAAATATAAGCAAGTGGAGGTCATAATCAAGAAAAATGAAAAAAATTGTTTTCTTCGATTAAATTTAATAGTCATGTTCCTATTTTTTGCATCATAATTGTTGGTGATGACATTTATATGTAACAGGTTTATAGTAGAGAAACATAGAGATGTAAATATTTAGAAGAAATTTTAAAAAAAGATCCAATGAATCTTTTATTAATTTTTATAAGATTTCGATAAATTCATATGTGTCAATTTGGTCACCTACTATCAGGCGTTATCTATATTTTTTACATAATACTGCGATAACTTATAAAGCTATGAATAATATTAAACTGAATAGGGAAGCTCGTTGATTGACAAAAGGAAAAGAATTATAAACTTGTAATTAAAATAAGTTTAAATGTGTATAAGGGTTACAAACTTCTCTCTTGTCAATCAATGTCCTCTCTTCCACGCTAATTATTATTAGACTATTTTTAGCATCGCTCAGCAGAGAGAATATGAATATTTTTTTAAATTAATAATATTAATATATTATGATATTAATCAAAAAAATGTATAGAAGCTTGTGAATGAAGTGAATAAACAATAAGAGGCTAAAGGAGCGGGCAGCCAGGTAGTTAGTCTCCACGAAATGAAACTCTTGAGGAAACAGTTTCGTTTTTTTTTTTTTTTTTTTTTTTTTTAAACACTCACACTTTTTTCTCATTCACTCTCCCATTCACACACACATACACACAGTCTTTTCGGCAACTTAGGCCATTTAAGACTTTTACGATAACCGTTATTTAATAATATATATTTATTTGGGGTCCAGGCATTCTTATTTAAGCCATTTGGTATCCAATTGGCTTAAATAAAATCATCGGACTGCCTGGGGTCCGAACCCGCGACGTTTGGTATATGAGGTTAGCGCGCTAACCTCTACGCCAAGCCCCGAGGGCCCAGTTTCGGTTTTAATGAAATATAACCATCATCAGTCCATTTATCGAACTGAAAGCATTGTAGAGTTAGAAAAAATCAAAATAACAAAAAATTATTTGGATATTTACAAACAATATATAACTGATACATACAGTCTGAGCTAAATGACAAAGCATTGAGTCATATTGCGGAGTTGTCAGTAGATGTGTATTATACTCGTACATCAATTATTTCTATTAGAATTTTTTATATAAAATATAAAATTATTAAAATTTTTTAACAATTTTATCTTTCACTAAATTAATATGAAATACACATTTCAATAAATAAACATGAGTTCGGTAAACCATCATAACCTCTAACCGGAAACTGTTCCTCAAAGGAGACTTTCATTTCGTGGAGACTACGTTAACTACTTGGCTGCCCCCCTCCTTTAGCCTCTTATTGTTTAATACAACAGCCACTTTATTTCTTCAAATGAAATGAATAAATTTTGCAACTCCAATAAACTATGTATCTTAAAAATTGTGATTTTAAAAACACTATGAACTTGAAAATATATACAATTTCTATTACAAAAAAACTCATTATTTTGGTATGAATATTATAGTTTCCACAGCCGAATGTAGCAGTGGCGAACTTGGCTGGAGATGGCGGTGCAGGAAGGGTTCTTCTAACTCAACACCAACCTGGTGGTCCTCTGATCATACAAGGAAATCTTACAGGACTTTCACCAGGACTCCATGGGTTTAATATTCATGTCTTTGGAGATTTAACTAATGGGTGTGATGCCGCTGGTCCTCATTTTAATCCTGATTGGGTTAGTTTTTGGATTAAATTTATATTATCCTTTAAATTATGAACTTAATTTATTTACAAAACACTAAATACATTTAATGATTAATCATCTCTACAATTTCTACATTCTCAAGATCCAGCTATTTTTTCAAATCAAATTTGTTTTTAAATAATTTCTTCTCAATATTTTATTTTAAAATAATTTATTTACTTATTAAATACATTATCAGGTAGCTCATGGCGGCCCGGGCTTTCCAATCCGGCATGCCGGTGATCTGGGAAATATTCGTGCAGACGATGGAGGAAACGCACAAGTAGAAATCATTGAACCTTTATTAACTCTTGTGGGTCCAAGAAGTGTTCTAGGAAGATCATTACATGTGCATGCTTCAGAAGACGACATGGTAACAAAAATATCTTGATCCTTCTACACTAAGTTTATATACCTTTTAGAAGCTTTTATTAGAATCTGATAAGACTTATTATGAATAACATTTAAACACCATCTAGTCTAGAGAGAGAAAAAAAAATTTGTTTTTAAAGACGCAGCAATTTGAGCAGAATATTTTTCTAAGGAAAAATGAATCCTCCTTTACATAACTAATAAACTTTTTCGATTGGCTGCTTCTTTTCTGAATCTCCGTTTGCTCGAGGCTTCCAATGTCAATTACAATATCATTAGGTGTTCCAATGTCAATTACAATTCCATTAGGTAAACTGCAAAATAGACTATAGGTTATTTAATAAAAATTAAAATGTTTGTTTGAATCTGCTATATCTCGATGCTGTCTTATTCAGTGCCCTCTTTTTTTTTACTTATTTTGATGAGGCTTAGTTTAATATTCATTACATCCTCTAAATGACTTTCTAATTAAACCTATAATACTTATTAATTAATAATTTTAAAATATATTTATATCTATTTAAGGGTCGCACTGGAAATAAAGAGAGTCCAGTTACAGGCAATTCAGGGCCATCTGTTGCCTGTGGAGTGATCGCTTTGATGGAATTTCGTCCGGAAAATCAACCCCCTCCCCCAACTCCACCAGTTCCTCCTCCACCTCCAGTTATAGGTTAGAATATTTCATTAAAAACAAATATTAATAGTATTATTCAATTTTTCAAAGAACTGATTTTTGATTAAATAATTTTATTCTTTCCACTATTATTATTATTATTTTTTTTTTTTAATTGACTTTAGAAATTAACTCTGTATATAATTGTAAATAGTTAAATATAATTTTTAAAAATCTGATTATTTTTATATTTACCTAAAAAATCTATTCCTAATTTTTTTTTTTTTTTTTTAAACACTCACACTTTTTTCTCATTCACACTCACATTCACACACACATACACACAGTCTTTTCGGCAACTTAGGCCATTTAAGACTTTTTACGATACCCGTTATTAATAAATATACATATGTGGGGTCCAGGCATTTTATTTAAGCCATTTGGTATCCAAATGGCTTAAATAAAATCATCGAACTGCCTGGGGTCCGAACCCGCGACGTTTGGTATACGAGGTTAGCACGCTAACCTCTACGCCAAGCCCCGAGGGCCTATTCCTAATTAAAAATTTAAAAAAATGTTAATATAATTTCAATAATAACGAACAATCAATAGCTACTTATAGGTCTATCTATATTTTATCAACAATTTCTTTCTTTCTGAACTATAGCCGGCAGAAGAAAAGTAGGCCAAGTAGCCCTGAATTTCTGAATAAGTTGTTATGGAAAATCCCCTCACTCCCTATATATTCTATTCCATTATACTGTATTTTAATTTATTATTATTATTATTTTTTTTTTTTGGAAATTTTGAAGGACTCGTTATGCCAGTAGTAAATTTTATTTTATATTCCTTAAAATAAAACAAATAAAATCCAAATACAGTATGTTTTTCCCGATATTTTAGTTACCTGATACATTATGAATGAAAAAACACTGTCTAAAAATCTAGTATCTCATACTAATAATTATAAAAATCATTTTTTCTGCCCATTTGCAATCACAAGGACTTAAAAAAATTCTTTGAGGTCCGAAAATAAAACCCGAGTCTCTATCAGCTATCAGGTATTCTAAGAAAATCTCCCTATTATAGTAAGTTTTAATAAAAAAAATATATCTTTTATATAATAAATAATGCGTTCAATAAGTTCAATTAGAGATAATATTTTTATTCAATACATTTTTTTGAAGCTGTTAATTTTAAATAATTATTTTTAAATTTTATTTTATGTTTTTAATTTGAATTGGGTGGTCATTGTTATTTGTTGGCTGGCACCGCTCGCAGCGCTCTCACTTCCCTTGAACTATTTATTTTTCAATTGTCTATCAGGCTATTAAAATGTCAAAATTTTGTATCTAGAGTTTACTAAAAAATTAATTATTTCAACTGTTTAAAAGTGTGTAGTTAATAAATAAATCGTGTGTAACATAGTCAAGAAACATCTGAAATATCTTATTTGATAATTCTTTCAAGGTAAATATATTCATTTTTATGGGTGTTGGATGTAACTATTCTTTACATTGTCTATTAATATTTATCTATTTATTTCTTTCTGCTCCTTATTAACTAAAGCAATAAACTTAACTAATCTAATACTAATAAACGAGCAATGTACGTTTGTCTGTAAGCACATCAGTTCCC
Source organism: Euborellia annulipes (assembly GCA_023213315.1). NCBI lineage: Eukaryota > Metazoa > Arthropoda > Insecta > Dermaptera > Anisolabididae > Euborellia > Euborellia annulipes. The sequence continues at coordinate 34,787 of JAKCPI010000752.1, forward strand.
CAAAACGGCTCTAACGATTTTTTTCAAATTTTAAATATATAGCCTACTATTTCCAGCACTAATATGAAATTCCGCTAGGTCTCATCTTTGGGGAAATTCGGGTACTAGTACTTTAGTGATTTTTTTAGTTACTCCCAAATAAATTTTTAAGAATTTTTTCGTGGTTTCTAAAGGGGAAGATGAGTGTAGGTTTTTAATCCTCTTTTCCTATCTATAGTCCTGAGTAGAATTTTATAAAGACCGGGTCTTGAACTTTTTTTTTTTTTTATTTGAGGGAAAAGCCTAAATTATGGCATAAAAACCCTCAATAGCCTACAAAAAAACATTCCCCGTTTAGTTACCCCTGGTGCATCGTGCACGGAGGCACGACCAACCCCAATACCAGTATCTAGCTTAAATTGCCATCAACCGGTTCCATTGTTGGGAGGAGAGCCCTTCACCTCCCTACTCCCCAAAAATCAGTCCCTGACGGACTGTTCCACCACCAATCACCAACTCCTCCTCTTGAAACTCTCGGCAATTGATTACATTTACATTATATCAAACTAAAAATTATTGTAGTTAATAAAAAAAAATATTAATTCAAAAAATAAAAAATTTCTCCATTCAATGAGTTCCAATTAAAAATAGGTATTTATTTTTTATTAAATACAATAAAAACTTGATTTAAACTATAATAAAATACTAAATTAATATAAATTAATTTCTTCATTTAGTAATAAAAATAAATAAATTCAAATAATTATCTTTTAAATTAGGCTATATACAGAATTTCGAATTTCTTAAAATTTAGAAATTATTAAAATAAAAAAAAAAAAATTAAATTAAAATTAAATATACAAATTAAACACTAGGTTATTTGTTTCAAAGGTTTTATTAATTAAAACACTTGATACGTATTTCGACAATTCCTTGCCATCATCCAGTGGCGTAGGCGACAGACGGGGGGCGAGTGGAGCCCCGCTGGCATCCAGGGCGGTGGGCAGGGTGGGGGCGCTGGGCACATATAATAAATAATACTTTTTTATTTAATTTTTTGCCTATATTTTGATCCTTTTGTAGAACAAAAAATTATTTGGATCCTTTAATCAATTAATTTTTGCTCTGTTGTTTTTTGTTAGAAATCTATGCATTTTTTTATTTTTTATTTTTTTTTTTTCTTTATTTTTTGGCTTGCGGCCTTCGCCATCCAGCCAGACTTCTGTATACAATATTTTATAAAAAATACAATACTTTATAAAAAATACAATCTCTAAAAAATACGTACATTACAAAACATAGATTATGTAAAAAAAACTCTTTACAAAAAATACCTTATATAAAAACATAGTTATCAAAACATTTTTTTATTTAAAATGACAAACGTTAGGATTCACTGCCAAAGATAAATAAATACAGTATATTATCCCGTTTTATTCAAATTTAATTTTAAAAGTAGACAAAATAAAATAAAAATATTGTTTTGTTGACTAAATATGATTTTTTTTTACTTTTAATATTGGCCTAATAAATTAGAAAAAGCATTGAATTATTTAGTAGATATTGTGTTTAAATATTGGTATTATACACAGATTATATATGCTGAGCATTCAGATGAAGATGAAGAAATCTGAGGAATTTTTTATATGAAAAATTTTTTTAATCATTTTAGTAATTTGAGATTTGCATTTTAGATTTAATAAAAAGTCTGAAATTATAATAATAATAAGCAAGGGATGAGGAGAGGTAAGGGGGGGAGAAGGGGCGCCAGCAGTTTAGCGCCCCCAAAAGCCTGCTACGCCACTGCCATCATCAGAAGCATAGGCGCCGGAACAGGGGGCAAGGTACATTGCCCCCCTGGCATTCAACAGGGGATAGGGGGGAGAGGGGGGCAAAATTTATTTTTATTTCATTTATTTTTAAAATGATATATTTTTACTTTTGAAAAATAAAATCTTCTAAATTAAAAAAAATTAAAAGAGTAAGAAATTCATTTTTTTCCAAAAATTTTTGATAAAATCTCTACCAAATTTTTTAAAATTTTAATTTTATTAAAATTGTGATTTTATTTAAAATTTTTAAAGTTTTATAGTAGATTTGTTTTTGTTTTTATACTATTTAAACATATTTAATTATTTTAATTTTCTAAAAAAAATTTTTTTGCCCCCCCCCCCTTGATTCAAATTCGTTCCGGCGACCCTGATCAGAAGTGATTACATTCTAAATCATGTTGTACCTACTTTCATGTATTAGAATGTAATCACTTCTGATGATGACAAGGAATTTCGAAATACGTATCAAGTATTAATTTTTAATTAATAAAAACCTTTGAAACAAATAACCTAGTTTTTAATTTGTATATTTAATTTTAATTTACAAAATGTTTCAACGAGAACCTTTAAATCTTATTAAAATAAAATTATTAAAATAAACTCCTTTTCAACCAAGACGTGTTCCCAGCCACAGCAATGAAGACAAAATAATAGTCTGAATGAGTGTAGGCGCCCTCAGCATCAATCCGGAATTATACCTAAACAAGCAATCTTGATCTTAACTTTATTCTTATAAAAAATCTAAATTTTTACTTGCTAATCTAATTTACAGTATACTTATATACTGTATATACCAGGTATGGAAAATGTGTGAAATAAAGCGGTAGATTAATGAGAAGATGAAAAAATAATCTTTTTCAAAATTCTTTTATTAATACCCTGTCGACAGTAGCGTATCCAGGTGGGGGCGAAGGGGGGCGCTCTCCCCCCCCCGCCCCAGGTGGAGCAAGCCGTTGGCGCCCCTCGATACCGACATAGGCGCCCTAGCGCATCCGGCTTTACTTCGGCTTTCCGTTTTTTTACTTAAATCTCCTGTTTTTTTTTTTTTTTTTTTTTTTTAATTTCATAAAAAATACATTTTATATCACAAATCCAGAGAAAAATTACGAAAAAAAGTTCGAACGAGATTCGAATACTAAAGAAAAAGGTCAATGAGATTCGTAAAGCCTACTAAAAAAAAGGTTGAACGAAAAACGTTTTTTAAGTTGTAATATACAATAATTTTAAAGAAATCTATCAATTTTTTGGACAATCTATCGAAAGAATATGATAAAATCACCGTCCGTGGGCTACATTTTAGATGCCCTAGGACGCCTATGCCGGTATCGAGGGGCGTCAAAGGCTTGAAGCGGGTGGGGCGGAGGGGGCAAGCGCCCCCCTTCGCCCTCACCTAGTTACGCTACTGCCTCGGACCCCTTCTTTTTAAATTAAATAGTGTCCAAAGAGATAAAATTAAATATTAAAAAATACCAATTTGAACTTCCTTTCTAGCTGGATAAAATTTCTTCTATGATCTTGTTATTAATCAATCACCTCAGTCCATGTTTTGTCTAATAATTGAGATATCCAGTTTCATAAAGTCCAGAATTAATTAAATTTTAATTAATTTTTAATTTTTTTTTGTTTTATAACGAAACCTATGCCTTAGGGCCCCCATACACGTGAAGGGCGTCAAGGAAAAAATCTCAAGGATTTTCTTGAGAATTTCCTCTACGGAAACCCTGGACATACACGGATAGAGTTTTCTTTAAAATGTTTTTAGGGATGTGGTCTAAATGAGCTTAGAACCCGAAAAATCCCTTAAAATAAATAAATAAATAAAATATTTTTTTTTGTTTTTCGGTTAAAATGTATCTATATTTATTGAATTTTAAATAAATTTTGGAAAATATGATAAAATTCTCTTTAAGGTGCGCGTCTCGGGGTGCTAATTTTGGGAGATTCCAGCAGCCACAATTTTGAAGCTATCGACCTCAAATATTTTTTTTTAATTTAAAGCTATTTAAAATATCTACAACTTATAGAAGTCCTTTTTTGATTTTCGAAAAAATAAATTTTTTTCTATAAGATATAGAGCGAATTTTTTAAAAATATCTTTTATTTAATTCAATTAATCTAAAAAAAAATTTTATTTTTTCGAAAATCAAAAAAAAGGGCTTCTATAAGTTGTAGAAATTTTAAATAACTTTAATTTTAAATAAAATAATATAAAAAAAAAATTTAAAAACAACGCTTTTATAAATGTACTAAAAAGAGAAAAATAATTATGTATAATTTCTTTAAAATTATATTAAAAATTAATATATGTTACTAAAACTAAAAGCGTTGGGCGCGGGATTTGCAAATTTTAATTGTATAAATAGGCCTATTATATGTTTTATGAATACATTTTCATACCATAGACTTAGGGTAGTTAGGCAAAACAGTTTGAAGTGACTCAAATGTTTTAGTTAGATTATTTTATTTTATTTTTATTTTTTGATTCAAGTATCGGTGAATTAATGTTAGTTGATCCTCTGCAATGCAAATTGCAAGAGATTGTTAATTTGCGCGCCCAACGACACAAAAAATCTGGTGTGACAAGCACAGTACACAACTTTCGATTACCGAAGGTAAGAGAAAGTTGTGTGCTGTGCGCCAGTCACACCAGATTTTTTTTAATTTAAAGCTATTTAAAATATCTACAACTTATAGAAGTCCTTTTTTGATTTTCGAAAAAATAAATTTTTTTCTATAAGATATAGAGCGAATTTTTTAAAAATATATTTAATTTAATTCAATTAATCTAAAAAAATTTTTATTTTTTCGAAAATCAAAAAAAGGGCTTCTATAAGTTGTAGATATTTTAAATAACTTTAATTTAAAAAAAAATTTGAGTTCGATAGCTTCAAAAATTGTGGCCGCTGGAATTTCCCAAAATTAGCACACCGAGACGCGCACCTTAATAAACTTTCATCATATTTTCCAAAATTTATTTAAAATTCAATAAATATAGATACATTTTAAGCGAGAAACAAAAAAAAAATATATATTTTATTTATTTATTTATTTTAAGGTCTTTTTCGGCATCTAAGCTCATTTAGACCACATCCCCTTATTTATTTCAAATAATTGGTGTCCAATTCATTTGAAATAAATATTTCTCCCTTAGGAGGGGAAGCGAACCCGGGACCCCAGAAGCTAATGTCTTTTCTTTGAGCTTCGGGTTACGGGCCATTTGAAATATTCCAAATACATATTTTTGAAATATTCCAAATATATATTTTAAAATTTTCTCCTGAGACCGCTTGTCGTGGCCATACACGCAGCGAAAAACTGACCGAATTCCGGCCTTAAGGAAAATATTATTGAATTTCAATCAGGATTTTTTGGCCTCGAGGCCGCTACCAAACAATTTGAGGATTTCCTCGATACGTGTATTAATCAGGCCGGGCCTTGAGGAAAATCCGATGGTGTATGGGGGCCTTTATATAACATACTTTGTTATACCAATTAACATTTAATATCAATAAAATTAACAATTGTTTATTAAAAGTTAGAATTTTAATTTAAGATCTTTTATGCCCAATTGCACAGTCCAATTTAAGTATGACTTAAAAATAAGTATCAACAACATGGCAACGTTGTAAATTTTAGTGATATTCTGGTGATTTATTTTTAATTTAATAATTTTTTCTTTTTAATAATCACAAACTAAATCAAGGGCGGATCCAGAGGTGTTTCTCGGGGGGTAATTTGGAGTGACTCGTCGCACAGCACACTATTTTTTCTTAATTTCAGTAATTTAAAGGCGCATTCTGTACTTGTTTGCCAGAATATAAATACAAATCAAATTTTGAAGTATTAATTTTTAAAATTTTACGTGAAAAATAAATTTTTTTGCAAAAAAAGGTATTTTTTCAAATCTCGGGGGGGGGGTAATTTCCCCCTTTACCCCCCCCCCCCTTGTATCCGCCCTTGAACTAAATTAAATACATATCTTCTTTTCTTTCTTTATATATATAATTCTTCTGTACGTGTGTATGTGACTGAACTCCTCCTAAACGACTGAACCGATTTTGATGAAATTTTCTGTGTATGTTTGTGAGAATCCCGGACAGGTTTTGTTTCACAAATAACAATAAGTTAATGAGTAATTAACCGTTAAAATAAGAAAAAAATAAAAATTAGGAGAAATAGTTGCCATGGTAACAAAATATAAATATTTATCCATGTTTACGATTTTTTTTTATTTATTTACATTTTGAATTATAAAATATCGCCGAAGGCGGGGCTTTGCGTCTAGTATACGTATATAATATAGATCATCCTCGAAAATATTGTTCATATTGTTCATGTTTTTATAAGAAAAATCTAAATCGAATCCAAAAAATGTATTATTATTAGTGAATTAATATTATATTATCAATATTGTTTTTTAACTTAAGTCATTGCTAAGCCCCCGAAATCGAGGGCTTAAATATTTGGGGGTTAAGTATAAAATTTAACACACTTTCATTGTCATCCGTTGCTAACCACGCTCGATGCTAAGATAACACGTTCTCTGATTGAAAATAAAATAATGTTTCAAGACCCAAATGGCGTTAATAAAGATGCCAGGACCCCCAATATATATTTATTAATAAATAACAGTATCGTTTAAGTCTTATATTATTAAATCACAAATAAATCAGCAGAATATCACTAAAATTTACAACGTTGCCATGTTGTTGATACTTTATTTTAAGTTATACTTAAATTGGGCGGTGCAATTGGGCATTAGTTTGTTATCAGAATTCTAAATATTACTTTAGAAAAAATAAGCTTAAATGAAAATAGAGAAGTTATTGATAAAAAAAAAGATAATAGTAAAAGTTAAAACAATGCAGAATTGATTAAAAAGCAAAAAAAAAAAAAAATGTTTATAATAAGATTTTAAAAAAGCTTTAAATCAAAATCCAAGTTTAATGCCAATGGGGGAGCGCCCCCCCCCCCATTAATCAACAACACCCCCCAAAAATTATTTTATGAGGATTTTGGGGGGTTTTTTTTTTTATGGGGGGGGCTCCCTTTTTTTAATGGCCTTTTTTTTTTTTTTTTTATATTTATATAAAAGTTAGATCCTTCACTATAGTCAAAACTAGATAAAAAAAAAAAGATTACCCGCAGCCTATAATATAGTCTATATAATAAATCAAATGAAAAAATTATATCCCAACTACACAATTACACAAATCTATATCCCAACTACACAATTTACACCCGCAACTAAACAAATCTACATCCCCAACTACACAAATCTACATACCCGAACTACAAACAAATTGATATCATTATTTTTTATCATGGACCTGTTTTATTATTATCCTATCATTTTCGATTAGGAGATTTTGACTATATAAATTTTAATATTAATTGAGAAAAATCTGTATCAAATGCTTCCGACGAAAGTTCAACATTCGTATTTTTCAAATAGTTTTTTTTTTATCTTTTCTAATCTAAAATCATCTAAAAGAAAATTTATTAGGATTTTATTTCTAAACCTAGATTAAAAATCCTTTTGGTCTTTTGGTGGCTTGATTTTATTTAATACGCCCTAATCAGTTATATCTATATTTAAAAGAATGAGATTCTGAAATTGCAAATACAAATTTTTGATGAAACACTCTCACATCACTTTTTTTTACAGATATTTATCTGATCATAATTTCGTTAAGATTTCTGTCCCCCAGTTTTCTAAAAATAATTTTTACTTATTAATTGACGCGGGACCTTCAACAAATCATTACCAGCCTGGTGAAAAATCTGGAAATAAAATAATGTAAGAATGATCCATCAAAAAGTAGCAAGGTCTTTGTTTGAAAATCATTAACTATATGCAAAAAAACGCTAACAATCAATATTTTGAAAAAAAAAACCCAGAATTTGACGCTTTTATCAAAATTTAGGCATATAATGGCAAATTATAAACACCATTGATTGAATGTCAGTGGCGTAGTGAGCTTAACTCGCGCCCGGGGCACATACCTTTTTTAGCGCCCCCCCTTCCATTCGAAAACCATATAATATTATATGTAAAACATACAAAATTATTATATTACACTGGCACTAAATTTAAAATATATTTTCCAGAAATCAATTATAATAAAAATAAAAATTATCCAGCAATTTTTTTGTTTTGAGGGCCATTTGGCGCCCCTTTGTGAGTAGCACCCGGGGCATGATGACCCCCCCTTGCTCCCCCCTCGCTACGCCACTGTTGAATGTAAACTTATATTATGAATATGGAGAGGTTTAGGCTTTTTCAGTACAAAAACAATATAATTTTTGAATCTACTTTTAAAGTTAATTTTCTATGTCATTTAGGAATTAATAATTGGTATCTAAAAAAGAAACATTTCAAATTTACGTATAATTGTTTATTAACAGAAAAAAAAACCCTTTGGTAGTAAACCTTTCATAATTTTTCCTTTAAATGAAGAATCATAAAAGTTAATTGTTGAAGAATTAATACAGAAAAGAGAAAAAAAGCTCAAGATCTTTAGATTGGCCACACAAGTATAAAAACGTGTAAAAATATTAAATAAAACAAAGAAGTTAATTGGCAAACACATTTGAGAGAAAGAGTATTATTACAAGACACCGATGATGCCACATCCCAAGCGGCCTCCAGCATGTCCTGTCGTTTTGCTGTCTGGTTTTCCTCCAAGTCCTAAATCATCCACTTCTTCATGGACCACAACAGCTCTGCCGATAATGCTATTGCTTCCCGTTAGGGAGATGAAATTATCTTCGATATTAACAAGAGCAATTCCTTTCAGATCAGCTACGATATTTCCCAAATCGCCAATGTGACGTTCTGAATCAGCAGGTCCTCCATGTTGTTTCTAAAATCATATCCAAAAATATAAATGATATAAAAATGATGTAGGCCTATATAAATATTTATATTTTCCTCTCCTTCATTTGAGCATTCCTATTGCAAAGATCAATTTTTACAAATACTTGTGGAAACAAATAGTCAATTCGCTAATCAAAGAAGCAATATTGTTAGCCTTGACTTCCGTCAGGCTCCTCCAGGCTCTCGGATTCCTAATATTGTCTAAACCGTATTATATTACTAAAACTAATTACAGTCGGCCTATATTCAAAAATACTTAAACCCCTATTTTTTTTTTTTGGCAAATGAAATCATTTAGACCCTGTCCCTATTTATTTCAATTGATTGTTATCCATTTCATTCGAAATAAATTTTTTCGCCTGGGACGGGTTGCAAACCCTTGTCTTTTAGCACCAGAAGCTAATAATGCTCTACCGCTAAACCATAGTCTATTTGGTTAATTTTAAAAATATTTATATTTTCATTATAAACTTTGAATTTCAAGTAGCATTCGATCAATTATTAGTACACCAATGATGTACGATTAGTCACATAAGATTTTTATTTATTCAAATGATAATAATTTGAAAAGGAAATGATTATTAAGCTTCCATCCGATGTAAGCATGAGATCACCGCTTAAGAAATAAGAATACGTGATGACCTTCTGACAATTTTAGATTGAAATCATAAAATTTAAAGAGTTAGAAACTTTTCTCATACCCTATTTTTATTTTACTTTTTCTTTAAAACTAGTGAAATAAAAATTATTTATTAGTTACGATATGTAAACTCAATGTCTTGGTGATTTGGTTTTTTATTTTGGAAGGAATTAAATTTAAATTAGTAGAAGAAAATCATTAAAATTAGATTATATATAATTATTAAAAAAAAGTAAAAAAAAAAAATTAAAATTATAAATTTTTAACTTACATGATCAGGATTAAAGTGCGATCCTGTAGATGCACAGCCATTGCTAATATCTCCCTTTTCGTGGATATGGAAGCCATGTTTTCCTGGTCTAATTCCGGTTACAGTTCCAGTGATATGAACTGGTCCTTCGTCATTTTGTGTAAAATTAAGTCGACCATCGATGGGACCAGGCCCTCTGATGAGAACCACCGCTTTCCGTTCCTGTCGAACGCCCGAAGGTGGATACTAACTCAAATATAAGTTCAAAAAACATGAAAAAATTTGTTCACTTGTCCTTTTCAAAAAGTTTTTTTTTCATTAATTGGATTTTCAATGGAGAATAAAGAAGTTGTTTTATAAAATTGGTCTAATTGCTACCTCAAGGATATTCAATTATAAACTCATTAATTTAATATACAATAAAAATTGAGTTTCTCAGTTACCAATATTTAGATAGAAAAACCACAAGTTTTTTTAGAAATTATTTTTTTAAGGACTTACATTATACTGTAAAAGACTAGTATGTTAGGAAAAATAATTTCTTTTTTAAAATGATTTTTTGATTTATTTATGGTCTTTTTCGGCAACGGAGGCCATTTAGACCCCGTCTCTATTTATTTCAATTTATTGGTAGCATATTAAATTGAAATAAATTGTCGCATGAGACGGGATGCGAACCCGCGACCCTTGGGACAAAAGGCCTGCACCCCCTACACTAAGGCCCTAGGGCAAAATTACTTTTATAAATGAATAAGGTATTTTTTATCCCTTATACTGTTCAAAATTTGAAAGAACAAGTGATTAAAATTAATTTTTAAAAATATGAGATCATCCCCTTCACGAACCCTTTGGTCCTTTTATAAATGGAAAGATTTATGACAATAAATGAAGAAATGTAATGAAATGTTTTATTTTATTTATTGAATTTATTTACTAACACTGATGCATGATCTAATATTAAAAAAAAATAAAAATGATTCACTGATGAAAAAAATATATTATGAAATAAGTTAACGAGGATATGTTTCTCTATCTGTATCCAAAATAAATAAAATAAAATAAGAAACTTACGATACATTCGACTCCAAAAAGGAGGGCAAGTCCAAAAATAATAATCCTCATTGTAATATTTCTGAAAAAAAAAAAAAAAAAAAAAAAAAAAAATTAGTAAAATATAAAGTAAGCAACATCAATTTATATATTAATCATTCACTCTTCCATCCAAAAAAAAGAGAACATGTTGAATGGATAATTTGGACAATATATATACATGTATATTTGTAGAAACAATTCGTGAAATGATGTTTGAAAGAATTTTGAGAAGATTTACTCGATTTTGGTTGCCGATGGTCGTACAGTTGAGGATAATTTTCACTAATCATTCTCAACCAAAATTGAGTAAACTTGTTCAAAATTCCTTCAAAAATATATATATTTTACAATATTTTATGTGCATGTGATGGGAAGGAAATTTACGCCCCTGAAATGGGTCTATATAAAAAACTATATCAAGAGGGGGGAAGGTTTGTAGATGTGATTATTAACATAATTTAAACCTAAGATAGAAAGATTATATGCCGTTATATATATAGTAGATATTTTCATTATTTTATTATTTAGAATAAAATAAATGACCCTAAATATAACTTTCACAGATTGAGATACATCTTTAAGTGGGTCACCTAGTAAATTCGTCAATGCCATATTGAGCTCAATGTTTTTTAATACAAATTTCACCATTGCAGGTGGAAAAAGGCGAGGTTAGTTCAAGGTGACGTCGGCTTTATTAAAAGACATGAATCAGTCAGTATCCCTCTCGAATCGAAATCTTGTATATGGATCTGTTGAAGAAGTATTGAGAGCTTTAGTAATTTTATATTTTTAACTTCAAGTTCAAACTTGAAAAATCAATTTCTTTGTACAAAATCATTTTATCATTTTGAACAATTTTTGTTTGAAAAAAAAAATAATATATTGTATATTCATCCAACCCATTAGTAAAATTTTCATCAACTTTAAAAGTCCCCTAGATTTAAATTTTGTTTTATTTTTTTGTCTTTTTTCGCCCCTCTGTTGAATTGAAGGAAAATAATCTATTTTATTTTTTTTTTAATTTATTCTTTTCGACATCTCAGGCCATACAGACTATAAACGATACTCAATATTTTATTAACAATATATATGTAGGGGGCACATTTATTTATATCATTAGGTATCCAAATGATTTTTTGCTGTGATGAAGGGCCATGGGGAAACTGGATACTGGAAAAGTATCCGTAATGTATATTTTTGAGTGGGAAATAAATTATTATTATTATTATTATTATTATTTAAATAAAATCATAATAATAATAATATTTTTTCGGTCCAAAGGCCCCCTCCCCAGGCCCTGGTATCTCTAGTGCCAATGTACTTATTATTATTTTTTTTTTTTTATAAAGTCCTTTTTAACGGTTTATAGTTTTGCTTTTAGGTAAGCTAATCATTGATTTTAAAAAATTAGCCTTTTCCTTTTTCATGTAATAGCCTATTTGATCTGATTGACATATGTTGACAGAATGCAGGATTATGTTGACTAGGACTTTATCTATTAAATTAATTTAGGCCTATATTAACCACATGCATTTGGCAGTATACCTCGCACTATTCTCTCGAATCTAAAGAATTAAGATTACTACTCTCGTTTATATATTTATCCCTATTTATAGGACAATCTATATAAATAACACATAGAGCGAGATGTGGAAATTAAAATAAATTATTAAAAGAAAGTATCATTACTGAATTTAATAAAAATTTTTTTTTCAAAAGACAGAGTTTAGAAGGAAGGGAGGGGAGATACATATTAATGATTGCGGTTTGTAATGATTATTTAAAACCACTAAAAGTGTTTTACTTATTCTTATATATCGTGTAGTAAGGAAGAAAGAAAAGAGCGATTGCAGCTAAGTTTATTTCGTTTATTTATCGCTTCAAGCCGACGTTTCGGTCAGATATACGACCATCTTCAGGGCTGAAGCGTATCAACAATATCATGTCTTATATATCATTAGTTTAGTTGTTAAAACCAATTTTTACTTTCTCTTATCTCTATAGGTCTATATGTTAATATATAGAGAAAGTATTGGATTCATGTCAAAAATTCGATGTCGAGATTTTGATGGATATACACTTTTGAGGTCCCCTGAATCCAAAAAAGTGGTTTTAGCATCATGGTCTGTGTGTCTGTTTGTCTGTGTTCGATTTTAAGCATGAAGGAATTTAGCTATGAGGATAAAATTTTATATTTAAGTTAGACTCTCCCCTGGAGCGTGAAAATAAGCTTTTAAACAAAATCGGCCAAAGAGTACTTTACTGATGTAATTTTTCAATTTTTTTGGATTTTCTCAAAATTTGCTCCAACGATTTTGTTTAAAATTCAAAAATCAATTATCTTTTCGATGCTCTTTAAAATGTATATTCTCATTTTGTCATTGAAATCTTCTGAAGACCATTTTACTCTTGCACCCCACAGAAAAGATAGGAAATATGGTTGTCACAGGGGCGGATTAAAGGGGCGCGGTGGGAGCGATCCCCCCCCCCCCCCTCCCCCGAGAAGAAATTCAAAAAGTTATAAAAACTAATAATCTAAAGAAATTATGATTTCCGCTCTTTAATTTCAATTGAATTTGTTACCAATTTAAAATAAATAGGAAAGGGGTCTAAATGGGCCATAGATGCCGACAAAGTCCTTAAATTAA